>CAUYQU010064092.1:0-17972 GCA_963574635.1 Cheracebus regulus
TGATGGTATATCATCATGGCCTGTGTGATCCTGTTGGTCAATGTGAGCAGGCTAGATTTCATTTTTGAACTTCTGTACTTCAGGGTCACAATTAATATATGTTATGCGTTAATTTGTGTCTCTTACTTTGTATATACATAGACTTTGAGAATGTGTTCCCAAATAAAAATTTATATAAAATGCTATTTTTGTTTTGTTTTGCTTTTTGAGACGGAGTTTCACTCTTGTTGCCCAGGGTGGAGTGCAGTAGTGCTATCTCGGCTCACTGCAACCTCCACCTCCTGGATTCAAGCTATTCTCCTGCCTCACCCTCCCAAGTAGCTGAGATTACAGGTGTGCATCACCATGCCTGGCTTATTTTTGTATTTTGAATAGAGACAGGGTTTCACCATGTTGGTTAGGCCGGTCTTGAACTTCTGACCTCAAATGATCCACCTGCCTCAGCCTCTCAAAGTGCTGGGATTACAGGCATGGGCCACCATGCCAGCCTAAATTGTTTTATTTTAAAAATTAAAGTTATGGCAAATCTTTTTATTTTATTATTATAACATCTTGCTGGGATAAGAAACCCTGACTCAGATTTCTAAAATTGTAATAAGGAGGAAGCCAAGAGTTCAAAAATCTTGAGTTGCAAAATGAGTCCCTTGCACCACAAATGATTTCTAGTCAGTGGATCATTGGCTGCTGCCAAGTGACTAGCAGACTCATAGACTGTTAAGCCTGTTAAGCTACTTTGATTAATACTAATCAAACTCCTGATTTTATAGGTCCAGAGATGTTAAAAATTTGCCTGAAGTTATGCAGTTAATTATGAGTGATGCCAGGACCAGATCCCTGGGTTCCCTCTTGTTCTGTATTCAGCATTCTTGCCTCTTTACCTGGTTCAACATGCCAGAGAATTGAAGAACAATAGTTCTTTCAAGCAGGAAATAAGAAAAGGGGAAAAGAAAGTTTATCCCTTTTTCAAAGATTGGTTGCTAGATCAGCTTGTTTGAATGAAGGCAGAAATCTAAGAGCAGTGACAAAGACTGCTTTCATCCCTACCTGTGTTTGGTTTCTTATGTTATTATATATTTTTTGAGTTGGGACTGGGGTCTCGCTCTGTTGCCCAGGCTACAGTGCAGTGGTGCAGTCATGGCTTATTGCATCCTTGAACTTCTGGGCTCAAGGGAGGCCAGAAGACTGAGGCTTCACCTCAGTCTCTTGGCTCAGGACTATAGGCAGACACCACCATGCCTGGCTCTTATTTTATTACTTTTAAACAACTTCTGCCATCATTTTCAGATGGGTAACAATGGAAATCAAATACTGAAATGATTCCCTAAAATAGTTTTAATCCTATTCATCACTAAAATATGAGGAATGACATCCTGGATTCTCAGATGTCTAAACAAAATAATAACAAAGTAGTTATTATTTACAGTGACTAAAATATAAGGCCTCATAAATATATATAAATCTATGTATTTATATTTGAGACAGGGTCTTGCTCTGTCACCCAGGCTAGAATGTAGTGGTGTGATCACAGCTAACTGCAGCCTCGACCTTCTGGGCTAGGTGACCTCCCACCTTAGCCTCTCCGAGTAGCTAGGACCACAGGTGGGTGCCACTGCACCTGGCTAACTTTTGTATTTTTTTGTAGAGGAGTTTTGCTGTGTTGCCCAGGCTGGTCTTAAATTCCAGGTTCAAGTGATCCACCCACCTCAGCCTCCCAAAGTGCTGGGATTACAAGTGTGAGCCACTGGGTGTGGCCAAGGACTCTTATATTTAGTGAGATGGCTGGTTAAATAATCTTCATGGAGTTAGGGAGTTATTTCTGCATTGTGAGGTTGAGGGTAGAGTGGAAACTAGAGCCCATAATTAAAGTTTCTTATTAACCACATATGGTGTTGCAGAGTTATAGTAAGAAAGAGTGATGATGATGAGAACCATCTCTGTTATCTAATTGCTTTAAGACACCAAGAAACCTGCCCTGGAAATGCTGAATTTGAATGAACTCATAAAATGAACTTTAATTGGGAATCTCTTTTCCATGTAGTTGATAGTATTCTCTGCAAGAATTTTGTTGAAGTGAATTTGTTTTGATATCATTATATCAGATTATTCTTAACAAATATTTGAGTGTCTAACGTATGTAAGACCCTTTCCATGTATACTTTGCAGTTTAATTTGCATGTGAGTGTTTTGGGGCAGATAGATACCTTATTTAAAAAAATGAAGTAATTAGGGCTTCAGGAAAAATTTAAAACCTGCGTAACACCAGAGAGCTAGTACATGGCTTAGTCTAAGCTCTTTGCACATCTACACATCTATATCTACATCTACACATCTACAGCACAGATGCCTCAATATTGATAGCCTTTATCATATACTTAGTTGGGGAGTGTAATATAAAGGCAGAAAATGTAGATCTTAGGATGATATAGAGTGTCACACAGTTGGTAATCTGCCAAGTAATTTTTCTAAAACACATAAGAAAAAAACAGTTGGTCTCAGTTAAAATTGAAGCAAGATTTGAGGTTTCATAATTAACTCTTAAAGTAGAAACTTGGATGAAAGAAAAAAGTAAATTTCCCACTTCTTTCCCTATGTACTATCAAAGGCCACAATGAAATTGCTGTAAGTCACCACCTGTTACCTCAAACAGTGCTTAAAAGTAGGAAGTGAGAGGTAATTGGCTAGTTTATCTTTGCTTTTATACAGTCTTACTGGCCTTTAATCTGGTGGCTAATAGCATTGATTGTTTTTAATTCTGTTGTTTGTTTTTTTTCCTGCCAAGTTGCTATAGCCATCTGGGGAGGGTAAGATAAGAGTGCTGGAACATTGTCCTAAGAAAGTTCCACTTCTCCTTTTGAGCTTTTCTTTAACACAAATCTCAGATTGGGAGAGATTTCTACAGTTATTTCATTTATATCTCTCTAACATTCTCCCTAAATGGTTGTCCGGCTTCTCAGAATCTCCCAAAGCAGCCTATTCTACTTGAACCTCTGTTAGACAAATCTAATATTTTAAGCTGAATCTGGTACCTGTATGTCTCCAGTAAAGGCCAATCAGAATATATAATGCCTCTGCAGGCATGAATTGCCTTTACAGTGTGTCTCTCCTGAATAATCCCTTCTCCAGACTAATAATCCTTAGTCCTTGGGATATTCTTTTTTTTTTTTAATTTAACATTTATTCATCCAGGCATTCTAAGTGCTTGGGATGCAGTAGTGACTCTTCACTACAAACAACTGTACTGTGAAGTATTACTATCTCTATTTTTATAAGTGAAGAAACAGAAGATGAAGTTGGAATGACTTTTAACATATTCACACAATTGGTAAGAAGTTTGTACTGGATGTCAGAACCAAGTCTTTGTAGCTCCAGAAGTCAAGCTTTTGACCACTGCTCTCTGCTACTGTAGGTCTTGCCAAGAATAATCTAGTAGCCATCTTCAAGGCCTGAAGTGGATAGTTCAAGGAGAAGGCTCATGTAAGGAGTGGCATAAATATCTTGTAGGTAAGAGATTCTGAGGTTCCTTGGGATATTAAATGAATCTGTAGCCTCCCTGGGTTCCACTGGGAAACTTTAGCTCAAGTAGATTCTTAGCTGGGTGTAGTGGCACATGCCTTTAAATTTGTGGTTTCAAAATTCACTAAGGAGCCCAGTGTCTGTAAAAAAAAAAAAATGGAGTGCTTTGTGAGTTTTTGTGTCATCCTCTTCAGAAGCCATGGTAATCTTCTTTGTATTCCAGTTTTAGTATATGGGCTGCTGAAGCAAGCCCTGGGGTATTCATTCGCATCATAATTTTGAGTACTTAGTCATACTGGTCCATCAGCTCTAACTGTTCCTGTTCTTCAGTATTCCTCTTAAATTCTAGTCTCCAAAACAGGCAACAATGCCCAGATCTGATTACAGTAGTGAATAGAGCTTTCCTAATTCTAAAGTATTATATGCCTACGTTCAACACAACTCCATTTTGAAACTGATTTTCCTTTTTGTGATCTGACTTACCTTTCATCTTTAATTTTTATTTGGTGAAAGTTGTAGAGTTTAATTCAGAATAATTGAAAATTTTACAGGCAGGAAAATAATACAGATGCTTAGTAATTTTGAGACTGTTAGAAAAAAGACTTTCTGGAGAACTTATCTCTGATTTCTAAAATACTTACTTTTAAGAATAAGAACCCTTCATGCCTATAATCCCAGCACTTCGGGAAGCCAAGGCAGAAGGATCACCTGAGGTCAGGGATTTGAGACCAGCCTGGCCAACATGGTGAAACCCCATCTCTACTAAAAATACAAAAATTAGCCGGGCATGGTGGTGTGTGCTTGTAATCCCAGCTACTCAGGAGGCTGAGGCAGGAGAATCACTTGAACCTGGGAGGTGGAGGTTGCAGTGAGCCGAGATTGGGCCACCGCACTCCAGCCTGAGCAGAAAGAGTGAAACTGTGTCTCAAAAAAAAAGAGAACCTTTCAATTTCTACATTTTATTTTATTTCATTTTAGGCTAGTCAAGTGAACTGTTTGGCCTGGAAAAGGAACAAAGAAGTCTGTAACTGATTGTGATTAATTAGTGTAAACACTACTGCACTTGGACCAGCCTCAACTGCTACCTTCTTTTAAATTGCTGTTAGAGATGAACCAGATGTCACCTACATCATTTCCCAACCCTGACACCATGCATCTAATTTTTCTTACTTTGCATTTGTAGTATTATTTATTTAATGTATAGACATACTCTTCAGAATAATTAAGACTTGTGGCATGTTTAAGAATTCATTTATTTATTATACTTAGCCCTTCAGTTACCTTTATTTTTTAATCACTGCTCAATTTGTTTTGCAAAATGTTTTCTTTTTAAAACTTTTCTTTAAAAGTTTCTTTAAAACTGATGTCTGGTGATCACAGAAATCCAAAGTTTTGTATTTTCTTCATTTTCTTCTTAAAAAATAATGCCCAGCCAGATGCGGGGGCTCATGCCTGTGATCCCAGCACTTTGGGATGCTGAGGTGGGTGGATCACTTGAGGTTGGGAGTTTAAGACCAGCCTGGCCAACATGGTGAAATCTCATCTCCACTAAAAATACAAAAAAGGCTGGGTGCAGTGGCTTACACCTGTAATCCCAGCACTTTGGGAGGCCGAGGTGGGTGGATCACCTGTGGACAGGAATTCGAGACTAGCGTGACCAACATTGTGAAACCCTGTCTCTACTAAAAATACAAAAACTAAATGAGTGTGGTGCACACCTGTGGTCCTAGCTACTCTGGAGGCTGAGGCAGGAGAATTGCTTGAATTTGGGAGGCGGAGGTTTCGGTAAGCCGAGATTGCGCCACTGCACTCCAGCCTGGATGACAGAGTGAGACTTTGTCTTTTAAAAAAAAATCCCAGCTTAATAGAAACTTCAGCCACTCAGAAAATCAAAATATGAAGATGTGGGATAGTCTTTAGGGGTGTTGAGGGAAGAAATTCTTTTTAGCAATTTATTTCCCTTTGGTTAGTAAGATAGTAAATACTCTTTTCTGTCAAATTTTTTGAGTTGGTAATTACATGATCTTAAAGTTCATAGATTTTATTAATTGATTGAGACAGGCTCTTGCTTTGTTGCCCAGGCTGGAGTACAGTAATGTGATCATGGCTCATTGAAGCCTTGACTTCCTGGGCTCAAGCGATCCACCCACTTCAGCCTCCCAAGTAGCTGGGACTACAGGCACATATCACTGCACATGGCTTATTTTTAAATTTATTGTAGAGATGCATCTCACTGTGTTGACCATGGTGGTCTGGAGCTCTAGGCTCAAACAGTCCTCCTGCCTCGGCCTCCCAAAGTGCTAAGATTACACTTGTGAATCACCATGCCCAGAGCTAGATTTTAAAAATAGTATTCTAAAGAGATGGCAGTTTCTCTGAAGCTGTTAGGAAAATTTGATTGTGTGATTCAGTTTGACATTTGAATATTGGTTGTGTGTCTTGAAGGTAAATTTTTTGTTATAGAGAGTCCCAGGTGTGATTTTTGAGCTAGAATCTTAATCAGATATTGAACTTAAACCTTCTTTTTTGCAGATATCAGTGCCGGGGATGAATTAATTCCCTGGCTTACTTGGGAAAGATGTTATGAGGAAACTTTAGTTAACCATGATGTCTAGAAGCTGCTGATAACTTTTGGAATTGCTGAGTATTCTTTGAGGAAATTACTGATTGTTTTAATGATTCTTACTGACTGTAATTTTTTTTTTTGAGACAGAGTCTTGCTCTGTCGCTGAGGCTAGAGTGCAGTGTTGCAGTCTCAGCTCACTGTAACCTCTGCCACCTGGGCTTAAGCGATTCTTCACTTGTGCCTCAGCCTCCCAAGTAGCTAGGATTATAGGTGTGTGCCACTGCACCCAGCTAATTTTTTTGTATTTTTAGTAGAGCTGGGATTTCACCATGTTGGCCAGGCCTGTCTGGAACTCCTGAGCTCAAGTAATCTTCCTCCTTAGCTTCCCAAAATGCTGGGATTACAGGCATGAGCCACTGTGCCTGGCCTGTCTGTAGTGTATTTTAAAGCTGTTTTCTTGGTTAACTCTAATATAACCCCAAGTTCTTAACAAATGTTGGCCTAGATTGTGAACTTTGCAGAGACTCTTTCTTTCTTTCTTTTTTTTTTTTTTGAGACAGGGTTTCACTCCCATTGCCCAGGCTGAAGTGCAGTGGTACAATCATGGCTCACTGCAACCTTGACTTTCCGTGCTAAGGTGATTCTCCTACCTCATTCTTCTCCTGAGTAGCAGGAACTACAGGCACATGCCACCATGCCTGGCTAATTTTTTGTATCTTTAGTAGAGATGAGGTTTCACCATATTGCCCAGGCTGATCTCACACTCCTGGGCTCAAGTGATCTGCACGTTTCAGCCTCCTAAAATGCTAGGATTAGAGACATGGGCCACCACACTCAGCCAACTCTTATGGGTGAAAAATAAGAATTTTTACTTTGGTCAATAAGGTTGTTTTGATTTTAAATAACAGTTGACAGTATGCCCCAGAAACCTGAATCAAATGTGCTTGCTTTTTTTAAATTAAATTTTATTTTTAATATTGATGTATGATTTACTTATGTTGGGGGTACATGTGATAAGTTAATACATTTATATAACTTGTAAAGGCCAAATCAATGTAATTGGGATATCTGTCACCTTAAATATTTTCTTGTCTTTCTCTTTTTTCTTTTTAGACAGGCTCTGTTCTGTCACCCAGGTTGGAGTGCAATGGTGAAGTCAATTTCACTGCAGCCTCAAATTTCTAGACTCAGAAATCCTCCTCTCTTACCCTTCTTAGTAGCTGGGACTACAGCTGTGTACCACCACACGTAGCTTATTTTTATTTTTATTTTTATTTTTTTGTAGAAATTAGGTCTTGCTATGTTGACCAGGCTGATCTTGAACTCCTGGGCTCAAGCAATCTTTCCACCTCAGCCTCCCAAAGTGTTGGGATTACAAGCATGAGCCATTATGCCCAGCCTTGTCTTGTCTTTGTGTTAGGAACATTTGAATTATTGTCTTCTATAATCACCCTACTGGTTTATCAAACACTAGGTCTTATTTCTATTTCTTCTATCAGACCATTGCTTTGTACCTATTAATCAACCTCTCTTCTCTCCCTCTCTGTTACCTTTCCCAGCCTCTGGTAACCACCAATATACTCTTTATTTTCATGAGATCCACTATTTTTTAGCTCCCACATATGAGTGAGAACATAGGATATTTATCTTTGTGCTTGGCTTATTTCACTTAACAAAATGATCTCCATTTCCATCCATGTTGCTGCAAATGATAGGATTTCATTCTTCTGGCTTTATAATATTTCATTGTGTTTGTATACCACATTTTATTTATTCATTTGTCCACTGATGGGCAGTTAGGTTGATTCCATATTTTGGCTATTGTGAGTAGTGCTTGCAAATAAACATGGCAATGCAGATGTCTGTCTGATACCTTGATTTTTTTTTTTTTCTATATACCCAGTAGTAGAATTCCTGGATCATATGGTAGTTCTGTTTTAGTTTTTAAAGTTTTCCATAGTGGCTGTACTAATTTACATTTCTTCCAACGGCATACATCCCCTTTCTCCATGTCCTCCCCAGCATCTGTTGTTCCCTGTCTTTTTGATAAAACCATTTTAACTGGGGTGATGTGATGTCTCTTTGTGGTTTCGATTTGCAATGCTCTGATGATTAGTGATGTTGAGCATTTTTTCATATACCTGTTGGCCATTTGTGTGCCATCTTTTGAGGAATGACTTCACTTCTTTTGTCCATTTTAAAGTTGGATTTGTTTTGCTATTGAGTTGTTTGAGTTCCTTATGTATTCTGGTTATTAATTTCTTGTCAGATGAATAGTTTGTAAATATTTTCTCCCGTTCTGTGTGTTGTCTTTTTCACTTTGTTGATTGTTTTCTTTGCTGTACAGAAGCTTTTTATGGTGTGTTCCTGTTTGTCTGTTTTTGCTTTGGTTGCCTGTGCTTTTTAGGTCTTACACAGAAAATCTCTGGCTGGCCCAATGTCCTGTAGCATTTCCCCAAGGATTTCTTCTAGTAGTTTTATAGTTTTGGGTCTTAGATTTAAGTCTTTAATCCATTTTGATTTGATTTTTGTATATGTTGAGAGATAGGGGTGCAGTTCCATTCTTCTGCAGGTGGTTGTGCATTTTTCCCAGCACCATTTATTAAACAGACTGTTCTTTCCCCATTGTATATTCTTGGTGCCTTTGTTAAAAATGGGTTGGCTACAAATGTGTTGATTTATATCTGAGTTCTCCATTCCGTTCCATTGGTGTGTGTGTTTTTATGCCAGTACCATGCTAATATGTTTACTATTACTTTATAGTATATTTTGAAGCCAGGTAGTACGATATTTCCCATTTTGCTCTTTTTGCTCAGGATTGCTTTGGCCGTCTGTGGTTCCATATAAATTTAAGAGTGTTTTTCTGTTTTTGTGAATGTTACTCATTTCTAGCTTTATTCCACTGTGGTCAGAAAAGTTAATATGATTTTTTTAAATTGTTGAGATTTGTTTAAGATATGGTCTCTTCTGGAGAATATTCCTTTGTGGTGATGAAAAGGATGTGTATTCTGCAGCAGTTGGGTGAAATGTTCTATAAATGTCAGTTAGGTCTATTAAGTATAGAGTCTACTTTAACTTTGGTGTTTCTTTGTTGATTTTCTGTCTGAATGATCTGTCCATTACTGAAAATGAGGTGTTGACCTTCCCTACTAAAATTGTATTACAGCTTATCTCTCCCTTAGGTCTACTAATGTTTGCTTTATATACTTAGGAGCTCTGATGTTGGGTGCATAGATACTTAAAATTGCTGCATTGGCTTCTTGAATTGACCACTTTATATAGTGACCTGACCTACTTTGTCTCTTCTTATAGTCTTTGATTTGTATTCTATTTTGTCTAAGTGTAGCTACTCCTGCTCTTTCTTGTTTTCCAGTTGCATGAACTATATTTTCCCACCCCTTCACTTTCATTCTATGTATCTTTGTAGAAGTGGCTTCCTTGTGGGTAGCATATAGATGGGTCTTATTTCTTTATCCATTCAGCCACTTTATGCCTTTATTTGGAGAATTAAGTCCATTTACATTCAGTGTTATTATTGATAAGTAAAGGCTTACTACTGCCATTTTGTTGCTTATTCTGGTCGTTTTGTAACTCCTCTTTTCATCCCTTTTTTATTATTGTCTTTTGTGGTTAAGTGATTTTCTCTGGTAGTATGTTTTAATTTATTGCTTTTTATTTTTAGTGAATCTGTTCTAGGTTTTTGCATTTTGGTTACCATGAGGCTTACAACAAACATAACAAGTTATTTCAAAGAGATGGCAACTTATGTTAGATCACAAAGAAAATATTAGAAATAAAGATTCTGTCACTTTACATAGGAATTTACAGAATGTGTACTTAAAATTGAAACACTGCAGGAAAATTAGGCTGTGAGTGAAGATCTGGTTCAGGAGTACACTGGGAAATTGTTTAGCATCCTATCTCAACTTTATGCTCCGGTCTCCTCCTACTGTCTTTAGAAAATTGATGGATTTCTAATTGTCAAGCTATTTCCACATAGGAAAAAGTTTTAACACTTCTTGCAAGCCTACAACTCAACTCTTTGGGAGAATAAATATATAAATAGTTATTCCAACAGTGGACTTTTATCATTTACCCCGCTTCATTATACAAAACAAAAAAAGGTAAAAGAACTTAAGGACAAGTTTAGAATGGATGCACAATTAAAGTGTTTATTATCACAGATGACTTAGCAAATAAATTTTCAAATCGTTAAATTTCCTCTAACATATATAAGTACTATTTCATTAAGAATAATGTCTTCTTCAGTGGAAATGGAATAGCTTCATCTTTTTTTTTTAATATTTAGGTTCAGGAGTACGTGGGTAGGTTTGTTAAATAGGCAAACTGCATAGGATGATGGCCTCCAGCTCTGTAAAGACATTATCTCATTATTTTTTATGGCTGCATAGTATTCTGTTGTATATATGCACCACATTTTCTTATTTCAGTCTACATTGATGGGCATTTAGGGTGATTCCATGTCTTTGCTATTGTGAAAAGTGCTACAGTGAATATACATGTGCATGTGTCTTTATGGAAGAATGATTTATATTCCTTTGGGAATATATACAGTAATAGGATTGCTGGGTTAAATGGTAATTCTGTTTTAAGTTCTTTGAGAAATCACCAGACTGCTTTCCACAATGGCTGAACTGATTTACATTTCCACCAGCAGTGTGTCAGTGTTCTTTTCTCTACAACCTCACCAGCATCTGTTATTTTTTGACTTTTTAATACTAGACACTGGTGTGAGATGGGGTCTTATTGTGGTTTAGATTTTCATTTCTCTAATGATTACTGCTGTTGAGTATTTTTTCATAAGGTTGTTGCTGCATGAATGTTATCTTTTGAAAAATCTGTTCATGTCCTTTGCCCACTTTTTAATGAGGGTTGTCTGATTTAAGTTCCTTATAGATTCTGGATATTAGACCTTTATTGGATATGTAGTTTGCAGGTATTTTCTCCCCTTCTCTAGGCTGTTTACTCTTTGATAGTTTCTTCTGCTATGCAGAAGCTCTTTAGTTTCATTGGGTCCCATTTGTTAATATTTGGTTTTGTTGCAGTCGCTTTTGGCATTTTTGTTATGAAGTCTATGTCTATAATGTTATTTCCTAGGTTATCTTCCAAGGTTTTTATAGTTTTTCATTTTAGATTTAAGTCTTAGATATGCCTCATCTTTTTAAGCTTAAAATTATCTCACCTTAAAAACAAAACCTTAGTGTCTCTACCTTTTCTTTTGGTTGGGGGCAGGGGTTGGTGGTGTATTTGTCTTGTGAAATCCAGCAAGTGAAGATAAACCAGCAATAAATTTATAGCATCTTCAATAAAATATCTTGAACAGGGGTATTAAAAGTGAAATCTCAGTACCAGACATTTGATTTGAGTATTGTGGATGGGATATTAGTCCTACACAGTACCAGCTTAAATTTCTTTGTTATAGTTGTGGTGGTGTTCTTTCCTCTTTTACATAATGTCCTGTTTTTTTCTCATAGGCTTTTTTGTTTGTTTGGTTTTTTGGTGATACAGAGTCTTGCTCTGTTGCCCAGGCTGGAGTGCAGTGATGCGATCTCGGCTCACTGCAACCTCTGCCTCCCAGGTTCAAGCAGTTCTCCTACCTCAGCTTCCCAAGTAGCTGGGATTACTGTTGCGGGCAACCATGTCTGGCTAATTTTTGTATATTTAGGAGAGATGGAGTTTCACAATGTTGGCCAGGCTGGTCTCGAACTCCTGACCCCAAGTGGTCTGCTTACCTCTGCCTTCCAGAGTGCTGGGATTACGCGTGTGAACTGCTGCATCTGGCCTTTTCCCGTTGCTAACACAAAGGTGAAAGCCCTTCGGTACTAATGAATCTAGGAGTATTGAATAGTAAGGATCACCAAAACTTGATTTCTTTGTTGTTTTTTTTTTGAGACAGAGTCTTGGTCTGTCACTCAGGCTGGAGTGCAGTGGCGTGATCTCGACTCACTGCAACCTCCACCTCCTCTGTTCAAGCGATTCTCCTGCCTGAGCCTCCTGAGTAGCTGGGATTACAGGTGCATGCCACCACACCCAGCTAATTTTTGTATTTTTAGTAGAGACAGGGTTTCGCTATGTTGGCCAGGCTGGACTCGAACCCCTGACCTCACCACCATGCCTGGCCCAAAACTTGATTTCTTTTTTAAAAATGGATAGTCTTGCATTTATTGAAGATTTGCTTAGAAAACTCTTATCTCAGGGTCACTTTTCTTTAAAAAAATATATATAATATGCAAATGGTTGGGTACAGTGGCTCATGCCCATAATCCCAGCACTTTGGGAGGCTGAGGTGGGAGGATCACTTGAGTACAGGAGTTTGAGACCAGCCTGGGCAACACAGTGAGTCCCTATTTCTACAAGAAATTAAAAAAAAAATTAGCCAGATCTGTAGTCCAAGCTACTTGAGAGGCTGAGGCAGGAGGATCACTTGAGCCCAACAGTTGAGGTTACAGGGAGCTTTTGACTGTGTCACTGCAGTCCAGTCTGGGCAACAGAGTGATATCCTATCTCTAAAAAATTAAAAATAAATTTAAGAATGGCCATGAAAGTGAGCATCCTAATTCTGATCTATTTGTTTCTGAGCACTTCTCTGTAAGCTTAACAATGAAATAGTGCATCAGAGTAACTAATCAGTATAACCTTCCCCATGTGGATGCTCTGAGGAATATGTTTTAGAATTTTAGTGAAATAGAAGCTTATTAGAAGAAGCTACACAGTCTTAGGGAGCATACTCTTGATTTATTAATAAACTCATGTTAAGCAGCTGGGCAAATGCACATTTAAGTAACCATTTTACCATAGGGTAAGACTAGAATACCTTAAACATTGTTTTCTGCCTGAAGCTCACCAGAGGCTTTCCAATAACATTAAACTTGTTTTCAATAATTGTAGATGTTCAAGACACAACTATACATTCTTCTAGGTGAAAGAACGGTATTCAGGTTTTCTACTCCTTAGAATTGTTTTCTATAAAAATACAAAAAACCTGAAGGAAGCAATTTACCTAATTTTGTTGTTGTAAATGTGTTTGCTTATGAATTGAAACATTGCTTTGATAAGCTTCCTTCCATATTCCTTGCCTGTCATACGTTGTCTTTATGTTACATAATTTGTGATGAGTTATACCATAGAATCAAATTCAGTTTAAGCAGATAAATACTTGTGAGATTAACAAATTCTTCTTAGGAATGTTTGCCCATTGAGCCTTAAGATAAAGGGTGAACTTGCTTAAGTTTCTGTGCGTAAAGATAAAATGCAAGCTGTTTTCTATTGTTAGAAGTGTAGCTTTATGAGAATGGGTATAAAGGTTTTATGATCCGATTACTATAGTTAAGGAAGATTTAGGCCACAGTATAAATTACCTGTTTTAGGTCTATGTACTCGTTTGTGATATGTGTCGCTTGACTTTTGCTTACAGTTTTGTTTCATTTTTTTTTTGGGAGACAGTTTCTCACTATTGCCCAGTGGTATGATCTCGGCTCATGCAACCCCTGTCCCCTGGGTTTAAGTGATCCTCCTTCCTCAGCCTCCCTTGTAGCTGGGACTGTAGGTGTCTGTCACAATACCCAGCTATTTTTTGCATGTTTTTGTAGAGATGGGGTTTCACCGTGTTGCCCATGCTAGTCTTGAACTCCTGAGCTCAAGCCATCTGCCCGCCTTGGCCTCCCAAAGTGCTGGATTATAAGTGTGAGCCACCTCACTCAGCCTGACTTTTGCTCATAGTTCTATATCAGTATCTTTTGTTTCATTAGGGTGCAGAGATGTGTGGATTAGTACAGAAATTCAAGACAAGTTTTACTTTCATATGTTGTTTTCACCATTATGAGGATTTGTAGTTCTAATGTTTTTCTAAATAAAGTCAGTAAAACTAAATAAAATCAGTGTCCTTATTTAGATGAGTAACTTGCTTTGTCCCATCAAGACTAAATGTACTGTTTTAGTGGGATTTACCTAAAAGGAGGTAAAAAAAAGAATTGGCTACCAGTGAAACTGGGGAAAAAAAATGTTTGCAAAATGCATTAATGTTCAGTGTGGAAAATATCAAAAGCCATTCTTTTTTTGTATGATTTCAGTGCTTTATATGTTTTTCTATAAATACTATCTGTCTCTTCTTTTGCATCCTGGAGGTTTTTTTTTTTTCTTTTTTTTTTTTTCCCTGTCAGTCTGTATCTCATCATTTACTGTCTGTGGCTTCACAATACTGTATAGTTATAGTGCCATTTTAGAAATTACAGCTGGAAGCTCTGAAATGCATCCTGACAAACGAAGGCTGAATTGTGTGGCTTTAGGCCAACAGTAAGCTACAAGAACAAATGAAATTAAGAAGTTAATACTACTTCAGATATGTGTTTATGTCCTTCGTCTTGCAGAGAATTGTTAAAACCAGAAATTTAAAAGTCACATCTTTGCTTTCCAACACTAGGAGTATGAAACATTTTACTTGCTTGTGAATCTACTATTTTATTTTTTGTGACAACTTTCTATAGATTTATTTAATATAATCTTCTGGGTTTTTTAAGCTCTCAGGAGCAAGTATTTTCTTTTTCGGCATATCTAACCCAAGTAAAATTTATATTAACTTTTGATTTTTAAATTTTTATTCCAGAATTTATATAAATATTTTCTAAATAACATGCTTATGCTGCTATTTTTTTTTTTTCTGTTTTGGATATCTTGACTTTGTATAATGAAAATGATCATTTAGTTTTCTTATTATCTTGTTCCTATCCATAGCTTATTAAAATTTGTTATATTTCAATATACTGTTTACATTATGCCAATGTAAATATATTTACAGTTTGAGCTTTGTAGTATGATATGATTATACTTCCCTTTTTATATGATTTTTTTTGTTGTCTCTGGAGTTAATTGCTTTAATTTTTGTTGTTTATAACTATCATTGGGTTCTCTCCAAATTCTGAAAGAACTGTAAATCTCTCAATATTTTCTTTCTCTTTTATTTTTTTCTTTTCTTTTCTTTTCTTTTTTTTTTTTTTGAGATGGAGTCTTGCTTTGTTGCACACGGTGGAGTTCAACAACACTGTCTTTGCTCATTGCAACCTCCACCTCCTAGGTTCAAGCGATTCCCCTGCCTCAGCCTCCCGAGTAGCTGGGATTACAGGTGTGCACCACTTTACCCACTAAGTTTTGTATTTTTATGGAGAAGAGGTTTCACCATATTGGCCAGGCTAGTCTCAAACTCCTGACCTCAGGTCATCTGCCCGTGTTGGCCTCCTAAAATGCTGGGATTACAGGTGTGAGCCACCGTGCCTGGCCTTATTTATATAAATATTTTTAGACAAGATCTTACTCTATCACCCAGGCTGGAGTGCATTGGCAAAATCGCAGCTCACTACAGCCTTGACCCCAACCCCCACCCCAGTTTCAAACGATCCTCCCAAAATTTCTCAATATTTTCTTTTTATTTTTTTATTACACTTTAAATTCTGGGGTACATGTATAGATCATGCAGGATTGTTACATAGGTATACACATGCCATGGTGGTTTGTTGCATCCATCTCCCTGTCATCTACATTATGTATTTCTCCTATTTCAAAACAGCATGTACTGTTCTCACTTTCAACTTTTCTTGGAGATATACTTCTGGAAGCTCTCACTTTTCCTTGGGTCTGAATTGACTACTCTCCAAGACTCGTTGCACGTCATTTGTTCTGGAACTCCTTAATCTATTAATAAATAAGATTCTTTGTTTCCTTGATTTCATATCCTCTTTTTGGTTTATTCCTTCCTTTTCTTGAAACATATTCTCTAGGAGCCTTATAAGGGTGTGTGGAAGATAATTTTTCAGAAATTATACCCATTTCAAAATTTATTTTACCTTTATATTTTAATGGTAGTTTGGCTGAGTATTGTAACTTCCCCATGTGTTATATAAAACAGTTGTATTGTTAGCTTTTAGCTTCTAGTATTGATTTAAAAAAAAAAAAAAGCTGGTGCCATTCTGATTGTTGACCCTTGGGATATCACCTATTTTTCTCTCTAGAATTTCAAAAAACTCATCTCTGTTGTACTGAAGTTGTACAATGATGGGCTTTAGTGTGGGTCATCTTGGCAGCCCAAGACATAGGACTCAGAAATACTCAGCAGATGTAGAAGTACCCAACCTTAGGAGTCTTTCAATCTGGAAAATTTCTGAATCCTTTCAATCTGGAAAACTCAAACATTGGATCTGGAAACGTTGGTTTTTAAAAACTTCTTTCAATATTATTTTTATATTCTATGTTTTAAATTATGTAACATTTTATTCATATAAAATAAACATATAAGCTATGACACACAATAATACACTGCCTGTGAACCAGCCACATAACTTACGAATGTGAACATTACCATTGCCATGCTTTTGTAACTCTTTACAGCTCACCTACTGTCCTAAATTAGATATTTCAGTCCCTTGACTTTTAAAAGAATAATTACTACAAATAGGACTTGCTTTTTATGCAAAAATAGGTTTCTAAGATTGATTCATGTTATAATATAGAGCTGTACTCATATGATTTATTTAATTTCCTCCCCCACCTATATATCTTTTTCTTAGTCAGCGGTTAGATCTCCTGACTTACCATTTAGTGGTGTTTTCTTTGTTCTTTCTTATTTTTCTCTTTGTCTTTTGTTTTAATTTCTGGGAGATTTCCTTAACATTTATTTTCCAATCATTTCACTAAATATTTTATTTCTGCTATTATGTTTTTAATTTGCTGAGTGATTCTTTTCTTGTCTATGAATGCTTTTTTTTTTTGTAGCATCCTTTTCTTGTTTTATATATTTGTTTTCCTTTGTCTCTGAGGATATTTTCTTTTGCTTCTTGTAATATTTCTGTCTCTTCTGAGTTGCTTCCCCATTAGGTGTTTTAGTTTCTGTCTTTTATGTTAAAGACTTTTCTCGGCCGGGCGTGGTGGCTCACACCTGTAATCCCAGCACTTTGGGAGGCCGAGGCGGGCGGATCACGAGGTCCAGACATCGAGACCATCCTGGCCAACATGGTGAAACCCTGTCTCCACTAAAAATACAAAAATATAGGG
Source organism: Cheracebus regulus (assembly GCA_963574635.1). Lineage (NCBI taxonomy): Eukaryota > Metazoa > Chordata > Mammalia > Primates > Pitheciidae > Cheracebus > Cheracebus regulus. The sequence continues at coordinate 17,141 of CAUYQU010064092.1, forward strand.
AACTACTGTTTTGAAGTCAAGAAGACAAAAACTAGAATCCATTTGTTTCTAATGGTAGCAATTAAAAGAACATTTCTGGATGGACTGAGTTGCAAGCCCCCTGTAATCCCAATACTTTAGGAGACTGAGGCAGGAGGATTGCTTGAAGTTAAGAGTTTGAGACCAGATTGGGCACATAGCAAGACTCCATCTCTACAAAAAACAATAAAAATATTAGCTAGGTGTGGTGGCATCATGTAGTCCCAGCTGCTTAGGAGGCTGAGGTGAGAATCGCTTGAGCCCACAAGTTTGAGACTGTAGTGAGCTATGATCTCACCACTGAACTCTGGCCTGGGCCACAGAGTGAGACCCTCTCTCTCTCTCTCTCTCTCTCTCTCTCTCTCTCTCTCTCTCTCTCTCTCTCTCTTTTTAAAACTAAACAAAACAAAACTATAGCAAAATCACTTTGGTAGTTGCTTTGCCTCAAATTCTCTTTACTGAATAACAAACATGTCATCTTCTTTTCATTGGCCTACAGTGTCATAGACAGAATAATCTTTTAAATGTGACCAGGTGCAGTGGCTCACACCTGTAATCCTAGCACTTTTCGGAGGCCAAGGTGGGCGGATTCCTTGAGCCCAGGTGTTTGAGACCAGCATGGCCAGCATTGGCAAAACCCTATCTCTAGGAAGATACAAAAAAAAAAATAGCCAGGCATGGTTGCCTAAGCCCACAGTCCCAGCTGCTTGGGAGGCTGAAGTGGGAGGATTGCTTGAGCCCAGACGGTCAAGGCTTCAGTGAGCTGAGATTGTATAACTGTATTCCAACTTGGGTGACAGAGCAATGCCCTGTC
>CAUYQU010064093.1:0-11001 GCA_963574635.1 Cheracebus regulus
ACTGCAACCTCCACCTCCCAGGTTCAAGCAATTCTCCTGCCTCAGCCTCCTGAGTAGCTGGGATTACAGGCACATGCCAGAATGCCCAGCTAATTTTTCTATTTTTTTTAGGAGAGATGGGGTTTCACCATGTTAGCCAGGCTAGTCTGGAACTCGTGACCTTGTGATCCGCCCACTCAGCCTCCCAAAGTTCTGGGATTACAGCTTGAGCCACCGTGCCCGATCCATGGATGGACTTCTAATCGAACGCAATGTACCAAAGGGTAGAGGGGAGCAGCAGATGTGCCTGGGAAGCTGCCATGGACGCCATGGAAAGGAAGGTCAGTTGGGAGAATGTTCAGGTCATCATGACACAGCCGGGAGCCCCAGCCCTGGAAGGGCCCTTGCCGTGCAGGCCCCACGGCAGACGCTTCAGTAGCCACAGGTTCTTTTACACTGACACAGTGAGCTGGGAGCAGTGGCTCACACCTATAATTCTACTACTTTGGGAGGCCAAAGCACAAAGATCACTTGAGCCCAGGGGTTCGAGACCAGCCTGGGTAACATAGTGAACTCCCCGCCCCCCGATCTCTACAAAAAAAAATACAAAAAATTAGGCATGATGGTGCACACCTGTAGTTCCAGTTACTCAGGAGGCTAAAGTGGAAAGATTGCTTGAGCCTAAGAGGCTGAGGCTGCAGTGAGCTGTGATGGCACCACTGCTCTCCAGCCTGGGTGACAGAGCAAAACTCTGTCTCAAAAAAAAAAAAAAAGGAAGAAAATAAATTTTTATTAAAAAAAATGAGGCTGGGCACGGTGGCTCACGCCTGTAATCTCAGCACTTTGGGAAGCCAAGGCAGGCAGATCATTTGAGGTCAGGAGTTCGAGACCAGCCTGGCCAACTAGGCGAAATCCCATCTCTACAAAAAATACAAAAATTAGCCTGGTGTGGCCCTACTCCCTGGGTAGCTGCCACCTGGGTGTCCAGGGTGGCCGGAGCCCCCTCCCTCCCTCTTCCCTCCCAGTTACCACCTGCAACCCCAGGATGCCCACCCACCCTGCCTGCAAGGCACTTTAGCCACCCGCCCTCATGACCACGACCCAAGAGCCCCACAGCATCTAGAACACATGTCGCCTGCACCCCACACAGGCTGCCCAGCTCCAAAACCTTGCCCACAACGAGCTCAGCAAAGCCGACAGGATCAGGACTGGCACCGTGCTGTGCTGGGCATCAGTACACAGCCAGTGCCCCCACACCTCTCCCTTGGTGTGCTGCGGCCCCCAACCGAGATCTCCAGGTCACCCTGTGGGGTCGACAACAACCACAGGGTCCAGCCCTTGCACATGGACACTGGAGAGCTGGGGCTCTGGCCTCTGAGGTGTGGTCTGGGGCCAGAAGGGAGCCAGCTACCTACAAGAAGTATGGGCCTGATTCTTCAACACCTCAACTCCTCCGAGAGGCAGGAACCAAAGGTGCTCACAGCTCAGGGACCAAAGAGGACATTTACCACCCAATGGCCTCCATGACCATCTCAAAATGCAACACGGACATGGGGCTGAAAAACGCACCTCGTGGGACTCAAAATAACCCAGGGGCAGGACACACCCCACATGGGCAGCGAAGCGCCCACAGCCACAGCAGGCACTTCTATGAGAGGAGAAGGGAAGGGGCGACTGCAGAGGCCAGCCTCCAGTGGACCCCGGAGCCCCACCCGCCGGCCCCTCCAGGTGGTGAGCGAGGGAAGGGCACGCCGCACTGCTCAGCATCCCTCCGCCTCACAAGCCTGCCAGGAGTGCAGGCTCAGACCCGCGGGGGCGCCTCTCCGTGTCTGCTGGGAACACTGTGGCTGCCGCAGCCGCACTGGCACTCAAGGACCCACAGACATATTCGTGCTGATGACCCGCAGGCCAAAGGCGCCTGCCGCCCACAGGAAGACCAGTGTGGAGACTAGACACTCTGGCAGCGGACAGCCTGGGGACACCTACCTTACGGATCTGATTGGTGGTCAGCATGATGACGTCGGTGCCTTCATGAAAGCTCTGGGAAGCAGCGAGGTAGCCGATTCGCTGGGAGAGAACAGACCAGCGCATCAGAGCCCAGGCACCCGTGACCTCCGGGAGCTCCCAGCTCTGCGCGCAGCATCCACAGCAGGCAATGCCCAGCCTAGCAGCAACGCCGGAGGCCTGGACACGGGGCCACCGGCAGGTGAGAACCAGCCAGCATTTGAAGAAACCCAGGTTTTCTCAAAATTCCATGAGGAATCCTCAGAGTTTGGAATGCGTGGGTTGTTTTTTTTTTTTCCCCCCTTGGAGACAACGTCTCGCTCTGTTGCCCAGGCTGGAGTGCAGGGGCGCAATCTCAACTCACTGCAACCTCCACCTCCCAGGTTTAAGCAGTTCTCGCATCTCAGCTTCCCAAGTAGCTGGGACTACAGGCAGGTACCACCATGCCCGGCCCTAAATTTTGTTATTTTTAGTAGAGACAGGGGTTTTACCATGTTGACCAGGCTGGTCTTGAACTCCTGAGCTCAAGTGATCCACCCGCCTCAGCCTCCCAAAGTGCTAGGATTACAGGCCACTGAATCCACCTTGGGTAACAGAGCCAGACTCTTGTCTCTAAATAAATAAATAAATCATATTGGCCAGGCGCAGCCAATTTTTATGATTTATTTATTTTGAGACAAGAGTCTGGCTGTGATCGCTCCCTGCCCCGCCAGCCTGGCCATCCCGGATCCTCACCTTGAAGGTGAACTTGGAGGCGCTCATGACTTCGATGATGTTGAAGGCGGCCCAGCTGATGTCGTACCCGAGCATCTGTAACTGTTACGGGACGCACAGAAAATGGCACTCACAAGCCAAGCGGAAACAAAGGGCGTCAGCCCCAGCATCAAACGCTCCCTCGCAGCACATGGAACAGACTCGCTCCCTGTCAACAGGCCACCCAATCCATTCCCCTGGGGCTTGAATTTCTTCTGACACATGACTCTCACATTTAAAAACTACAGGGACAGGTGAGTGACAAGCACTAAAAAGAGGCTAAATGTCTGCAGTTGGATAACTGGTGCATAAGGGTACTGGTTGAATTCCCGTAGCAACCCTTGGTGAATCAGCTCCTTGAAACAGGTACCATGAGACGAACAGTAGCCTGGGGGACCCTGGACGAGCCCTTCGTCTCCCTCTCTCCCACAAGGAAACAGGCCAGAGAGTGCAGTGCCTGTCCTCCAGCTCACACGCTGACCTGGAGCTGCAGCCAGGAGGGAAGCCAGCCCGGGAAGGTCCGTGTCCGCAACTCTGCCCACTAGGCATCCTGGCCCAGTCTGTGGCAGGAGCTGACTGCAGGCGAGGGGCGTCCCTAGTGAACCCCCTCCAGAAGAGGACCCCATGGGGCTCCCTCTGGGCCACGACCAGGCCCTGTGGGTAGCCCCCTTCCGGCCCATTTGCCGTCCACGTGACAATCACGGCTCGCTGCTCCAGGACTCTGGGTCGGTCCTGAATGGCCGGCCGACAGCAGGTGGTATCAATGACTGAAGGTGGACAGACAGGGTGATGAACAGGTGGACACGCGCTGAGCCGAGAAGCGGCCCAAGTGCTAGGGCACGGGCCACCCAGAGGCACTCACATAGGTCAGCTTGCAGACTGCGTTCGCCTTCACAGCGATGTTATCCTGCTTTAGCTCCTGCTTGATCTCATCGATGCACTGGGAGATGTACTTCGCCTGAAGTGGGGAATAAATGCAAAATTTATAAACATCCAGCTAAGATGGTTACGAATAATTATTTCAGGCAGGCGTAGTGGCTCATGCTTGTAATCCCAGCACTTTGGGAGGCTGAGGCAGGCAGATCACAAGGTCAGGAGTTTGAGACCAGCCTGGACAACAGGGTAAAACCTCGTCTTTACTAAAAATATAAAAATTAGCTAGGCGTGACGGCACACGCCTGTAATCCCAGCTACTTGGGAGGCTGAGGCAGGAGAACCATTTGAACCCAGGAGGCAGAGGTTACAGTGAACCAAGATCGCGCCCAGTGAGCCAAGATCGCACCACTGCACTCCGGCCTGGGCAACAGCACAAGACTCCGTCTCACAAAAAAAAAAAAAAAAAAAGGCTAGCCTCAGGTATTTTGGGAGGCCAAGGTGGGTGGATCACTTGAGGTCAGGAGTTTGAGACCAGCCTGACCTACATAGTGAAACCTCAACTCTACCAAAAATATAAAAAATTAGCAGGGAATGGTGGCAGGCACCTATAATCCCAGCTACTCAGGAGGCTGAAACAGGAGAATTGCTTAGGCCCAGGAGGCGGAAGTTGCAGTGAGCTGACATCCCGCCACTGCACTCCAGCCTGGGCAGCAGAGCCAGACTTTGTTTCAAAAAAAAAAAAAGATGTAAGAGACCACACTTTATGATCCATTTATATGAAATGTCCAGATGAGGCCAATCCAGAGACTGGAAGGGGATTCGTGGGTGCCTGAGGCTGGGGGAGGAGACGAGGAGGGTTCGGTTTCTTGCTAGGCTGAAAAATGTGCTGGAACAGTGGTGGTGGCACACAGCATTCCGCTACACATGCCCCACTGTCTGCCTACTCCTTGGTGGACGAATGTGTGCGGCCTTCTAGCCTTTGGCCAGTGCACTCTCGCTGCTGTGAACACCGCACTCAGGTTTTGGGGGATGTGTCTCGATTCCCCCTGGCCTGCTCACTAACTGTGTGCGTCTTCAGAACACCATCAAGAAGGGTTCTGACCCACGCGGACTCAGGCACAAAGTTCAGAACAGCAGACGAGGTTCCCGGGGGAAATGGCAGGCATGAGGCGCCCTACACAGCACCAGAGCCAAGCCATGTGGACAACACGCTGGCCCCAGAGAGAACCCCCCTGGCTGCCGGGAGAGAGACGAGGGAGCAGCACAGGCTCGGAGCAACGCCATCAGCGGACGATGAGCGCACCATGACAAGCCCTCCTGACACACAGGAGTCCCTCTCCATCATCCGCCAATGGCCCAGGAGTGACGGCTGCCCAAGCCCCGTCCTCCTGCTGGCCCCCAATGTCAGGGTGCGATGTTCCTCCAGCTTGGCAAGCCCACTCCATCACAATTCCATCTCCAGCCCCATGGTAGCTGGCCTCGAAGCAGCCAGAGCAGTACCCGCCACTCATGTGTCACCCAGGACCACACCCCAGGCTCGGCTACCAGCAGCACCAGGCCCAAGGAGCCACAGCTGTCGGGGAGTGGCGGGGGACGGGGGCACAGGGACATAGAATATTTTGCTGAATGTTTTATGATCCAATGCTGTACAACGGAACAAGTGTCACCGGATCCTCCCACAGGCTTCAAATGACTAAACCCCGCTCCAGGACTGTGCTCCCAACCCCGGAACAAGGATGACCCACTCCTGCTGCTCAAAGGGTCACGACTGTTCATGATTTAAAAGGGAAAGAACTAAAAGACAATTGCAGGCGTGCAGGGGTCAGACCTCACACAGGGCAAGGGGGACGGCAGATGGTGCCGCTGCCCGGGAAACCAGCCTGGGGCTCCTCCAAGGTTCCACGTGGAGCCACCGCCTGCCGGCAATTCCGCTGCTGGGTATGCACCCAAGGGGATGGAAAACAGGTGTGCAATAAAAACAAGCACATGAAGCGCACGGCAGCACATTTACAGTGGCTTGAAATAGGAGCGGCCCGCACGCTAGCCCCACGGGTGCAGATGCATGGATAAACACAATGTGGTGGCTCTGCGCCAGTCAGTTGCTTCCTATTTTTTTTTTTTTTTTGAAACGGGGTCTCACTCTGTTGCCTAGTCTGGAGTGCAGGGCTGCAATCACAGCTCACTGCAGCCTCTACATCCCAGACTCAAGCGATCCTCCCACCTCAGCCTCCCAAAGCACTGGGACCACAGCTGTGCGCCACCACGCCCAGCCACCAGTCAGCTTTCTAGGCAGTCCAGGAACTCCGGGTGGGTCACAGCCCTGGGCCTCCCTCTTGGCTTCTTAACTTCTGATAAGAGTCCCAGCAGCCCCTCTCAGACCAAACCTCACACCAACATCTTTTAAAACACTCCCAGAAGGCGCCAGAGAACAAGACAAGCAACAGCTCTGGGAAACAGCTAGGTTTTGTTATTTTCTGTTTTTGTTTTTTGAGACGAAGTCTCGCTTGGTCACCAGGCTGGAGTGCAGTGGCATGATCTGGGCTCACTGCAACCTCCGCCTCCCGGGGTCAAGAGATTCTCCTGCCTCAGCCTCCTGAGTAGCTGGGATTCCAGGTGTGCGCCACCACACCCAGCTAATTTTTGTATTTTTAGTAGAGGTGGGGTTTCACTACATTAGCCAGGATGGTCCCAATCTCTTGATCTTGTGCTGGCCTCCCAAAGTGCTGGGATTACAGGCGTGAGCCACCTCGCCTGGCCTGCTGTTTTTTGAGATGAAGTCTTGCTCTGTTGTCAGGCGGGAGTGCAGTGGCGCGATCTCAGCTCACTGCAACCTCCGCCTCCTGGGTTCAAGGGATTCTCCTGCCTCAGCCTCCCGACTAGCTGGGATTACAGGTGCCCATCATCACACCAAGCTAATTTTTCTATTTTCAGTAGAGACGGGGTTTCACCCTGTTGGCAAGGATGGCCCCAATCTCTTGACCTCATGATCCACCTGCTTCGGCCTCCCAAAGTGCAGGGATTACATGCGTGAGCCATGGTGCCCAGCCACGTCTGGTTTTTTTTGTGGCTCTTCTAAAATGGAGCTCAGTCACTGTACCCAGCACGGGCAGCCCAGAGCAATGCAGTTTAAGCTGAAAGAAATAAACACTCATCAGGTGTGGGGGCTCCTGTGTACAATCCCAGCACTGTGGGAGGCCAAGGTGGGAGGATCGCTTGAGCCAAGGAGTTTGAGACCAGCCTGGGCAACACAGCGAGACCCAGTCTCTACAAAAAATACAAAAATTAGCCAGGTATGGTGGTGCATGCCTGTAGTCCCAGCTACTCAGGAGGCTGAGGTGGAAGGAGCCCTTCAGCCTAGGAGGTTGAGGGTGTAGTCAGCCAAGATCACGCAACTGTACTCCAGCTTGGATGATGGAGTGAGACAACCCTGTCTCAAAAATAAACAGGAAAGGCGTGGTGGCTCACGCCTGTAATCCCGGCACTTTGGGAGGCCAAGGCAGGTAGATCATGAGGTCAGGAGTTCAAGACCAGCATGGCCAACATAGTGAAAACCCATCTCTACTAAAAATACAAAAAATTAGCCAGGTGTGGTGGCAGGCGCCTGTAATCCCAACTACTTGTGAGGCTGAGGCAAAGAACTGCTTAAACCCAGTTCTTTAAGCAGTTGCATTGAGGAGGTTGCATTGAGGAGGTTGGATTGAGGAGGTTGCGTTGAGCAGAGTTCATGCCATTGTACTCCAGCCTGGGCAACAACAAGACTCTGTCTCAAAAAAGGAGAAAGAGAAAGACCGAAAGACAGACAGACACCCACACAAGAAAGACAGAAAGGAAGGGAGGGAGGGAAAGAAAGATCAACTGGGCACAATGGTGACTCACGCCTGTAATCCCAGCACTTTTGGAGGCCGAGGTGGGTGAATCACAAGATCAGGAGTTCGAGATCAGCCTGGCCATGATGCTGAAACCCCTCTCTACTGAAACTACAGAAGTAGGCCGGGCACAGTCGTGCTAACCTCTAACTTATACTCAGGAGGCTGAGGCAGGAGGAAGGCTTGAACCCGGGAGGTGGAGGGTGCAGAGCCGAGATGGCACCACTGCACTCCAGCATGGGCAGCAGAGGAACAGAGCTAGACTCTGTCTCCATAAATAAATAGGCCAGGCACGGTGGCTCACACCTGTCATCCCAGCAACTTTGGGAGGCCGACGCAGGCAGATCTCGAGGTCAAGAGATCAAGACCATCCTGGCCAACATGGTGAACCCCAGCTCTACTAAAAATACAAAATTTAGCTGGGCATGGTGGCGCACACCCGTCATCCCAGCTCCGCGGGAGGCTGAGGCAGGTGAATCGCTGGAACCCGGGCGGTGGAGGTTGCGGTGAGCCGAGATTGTGCTCAGTCTCAAAAAATTAATTCAAATACATAAACTAACTTTTATTTAAACAGACTGTGGCTAACTGAAGTGAATATTTATTCTCCTTTCACAAGAAAAAAGAAAAAAAAATCTTTTTTTTGGGACAGAGTCTTACTCTGTCACCCAGACTGGAGAACAATGGTGTGATCTCGACTCACTGGAACCTTCGCCTCCCGGGTTCCAGCGATTCTCCTGCCTCAGCCTCCCACGTAGCTGGGATTACAGGTGCACCACGCCCATCTAATTCTTGTATTTTCAGTAGAGACGGGATTTCGCCATGTTGGCCAGGCTGGTCTCAAACTGCTGACCTCAGGTGATCTGCCTGCCTCGGTCTCCCATAGTGCTGGGATTACAGGTGTGAGCCACCACACCCAGCCTGAAGAAAGAAAAATTTATTAGTCAGGATATGGAGACATGATTTACAGAAGATTATAAACCTAGGTTTAAATTATTTTAAGGTATAATGTGACGATACATCATTGACACTTTCCACAAAAATAAACAGAAATTAGAGCAGCATCATGGTAAAATTTCTCAAACACCTCATCTAGTTCCACACAAAATTCACACTTCACCACAGAGCAAATGAAATACAAAAACAATGATACTGGTGGCCGGGAGTGGTGGCTCACGCTTGTAATCCAAGCACTTTGGAGGCCAAGGCGGGCGAATCATCTGAGGTCGGGAGTTCAAGACCAGCCTGACCGACATGGTGATACCCCAACTTTATAAAAAAAAAAAAATTTAAAAAAAAATGATGCTGGTTTCAGCATCTATTTAATTCTTCTGGAACGTAATTTAGAACACAAGATGCATATTTCCTTTATACACTAACTCCTCAGGGCTACAGTAAGACAAGTCATTTAAACACCAGATACGCAGGAGAACTCCCTGGAGTACTTTTTCTTTTGTTTCGTTTTCTTTTATCAAAGACAAAGTTTTCCTCTGTTGCACAGGCTAACAGGCAGTGGCCTAATCACAGCTCACTGCGGCCTCAATCTCCCGGGCTCAAGAGATCCTCCTGCCTCGGCCTCCCGAATAGCTCGGACTAAAGGTGCATGCCACCACAGCAGCTAATTTTTGTATTTTTAGCAGAGATGGGGTTTCACCATGTTGGCCAGGCTGGTCTTGAACTCTCAATCTCCTGGTCTGCCTGCCTCTGCCTCCCAAAGTGCTGAGATTGGGATTACAGGAGTGAGCCACAGCGCCTGGCCGCCCCCGCCTTTTTTTTTTTTTTTTGAGAGGAAGTCTCACTGTGTCACCCAGGTTAGAGTGTAGTGGTGCGATCTCGGGCTCACTGCATTCTCTGCCTCCCAGGTTGAAGTGATTCTTCTGCTTCAGCCTTCCAAGTAGCTGGGACTACAGGTACACACCACGCCTGACTAATTTTTGTATATTTTTGTAGAGATGGGATTTTTGAGATTGTCTCAAAAAAATAAAAAATTAGCCAGGTGTGGTGGCACACCGGGTAGTCCCAGCTACTTGAACCTGGGAGGCAGAGGCTGCAGTGAGCAAAGATCGTGTCACTGCACTCGTCAGGGTGACAGAGGGAGACTGTGTCTCAAAAAACGAACAAACAAAAACCCTTCCACCTCAAACCCACAGAGACGGCAGGTCAGTGGTTGCCAGGGCATGAGGTTTCTTTGTTCCAAAGTTACACCGTGCTGAATCACTGTACGTTTGTAAATACACGGAAATCTACTGAATTTCATGCCTAGAACAGGCAGATTTTACAGCATGTAAATTACATCTCAATACAACTGTTCAAAAAAAGGAAACACCTTGGCTCAGCACATCACAGGATGGGGCCAGGAAGGACGTGAGGCTCCACCTGGACCGCAGCTCCCTCAGGGCGGGAGGCCAGGGCAGAGCAGAGGAGGGTCCTCAGGCCCTGGACACAGATTAGCAGGGGCATCAGGGACCACGCAGCACAGAGCAGCCAAACAGCGGATGCGCTTCCACCTGTCTCGCTGCCAAGTGGACAAGTCGGCCACCGGAGATCCAGGAGCTCCCAAGGCCGTGTCTCCCAGCAGGTGACTGCTCCTCCAGGTGACACTGGGGGATGTCTGCAGCACTGGAGGTTGCCACGGCCGGGGGAAATCCAGGCATGGAGTGGGTGGAGGCCAGGGACACTGTTCGGAACCCTGCAGTGCCACACACACCCCCACCCCAAGAACAACCCAGCCCCAACGTCCACAGTGCCAAGGGGGGGCCAGAGCACACCCAGGCCTAGAGCCACCACCTCTGCCCTCTGGTCCTTCCAGCTCTCCAAGGCGAGGCGCAAGGGAGCATCACCCAGAAGCCAGTTACTAGGGCAGAGCTCACCCCTACACACACGTGCCCCTCCCGGGCCCACATGCCTTGGCCTTGAAGCCACCTCCACCCACACGTACCAAGGCTTCTGCCCAGAGGCTGCCTTTCGAAAACTCCTGCAAAGGACTAAAACAGACAAAGAGGCCCAAGCCCTGGAGAGAGAGGTTCAGAAGAATGCAAACGGCTAACTGCTCCTCAACAAGTGAACCACACACATAAGCAGGGCAGCTGACACTACAGCGGCACCCCCTGCACCCCCCAGCCCTGCCAACCCACTGCAGGAGGCAAGGCTTCTTCAGCTTTCTTGCTGCTGGGAGCGGTAGTGGGGAGTGGCTCTGCAGGCAGCAGGCACTGTCCTGGGGGCTGGGCGGACCTTACACCTCCAAGGCTTAAGACCATTCATAGGCGGGGCGCAGCTCAGGCCTGTAATCCTAGCATTTTGGGAGGCCGAGGCGGGTGGATCCCGAGGTCAAGAGATCGAGATCATCCTGGCCAACATGGTGAAACCCGGAATCTATTAAAAAAAAAAATACAGGCCAGGCGCGGTGGCTCACGCCTGTAATCCCAGCACTCTGGGAGGCCGAGGCGGGTGGATCTCCTGAGGTCAGGAGTTCAAGACCAGCCTGGCCAACATGGTGAAACCCTGTCTCAAAAAAAAAAAAAAAAAA
>CAUYQU010064094.1:0-120041 GCA_963574635.1 Cheracebus regulus
GGGAGGGGAGCATCACACACTGGGGTCTGTGCGGGGGAACTAGGGGAGGGACAGCGGAGGTGGGGAGTTGGGGAGGGATAACATGGGGAGAAATGCCAGATATAGGTGATGGGAAGGAAGGCAGCAAACCACATTGCCGTGTATTTACCTATGAAATAATCTTGCATGTTCTTCACATGTACTCCAAAACCTAAAACGCAATTATATATATATATATATATATATATATATATATAAAATAAAAAATTAAAAAAAAAGAAAGGGCTGGGTATAAGTGGAAGTTGACTTCTGGTCTCAGAAGAATAAAAAAGACAAAGAGATGGGATCCCATTTTTCAATTTACCTTCCTCCTTTAAAGTCAGTCTAATAGCTGGAATAGTGAATGAGTTGAATGAGTGAAAGCTAATAAAAGATAGAATGTTATTAATTCAATTTTTAATTGTTACCAGAAAATAACACAATTCTTATTTATCACCAACCTTCCCATAGAAGAATGTTCCTCCTAATTTTCTTCCCCTTTTCCCATCAATAAACATAAATCCAGAACAATGAAAGTCAATTCCTGCTACCTGGCACTGCTACTTATGACCCATATTAAATATGCAAGTCTCCTAAATTATTTTACTCTCTATACAAAGAAAATAGCATGAGTATTTATAAGGGAGGGCAGCTACAAATATAAATGACAGAACTCTAACTCAACCATAAAGATGTTTTTTTCTGCCTAACAAGAAGTCAAGTAGGAATGACTTTGGGAGAAGTTGATCCAGGGGCTAAATATTGTACCTAAGGTCCCAAGTTCTTTCCATCTCTCTGAGCCTTCATTCTTGGTGATGACTTTGTCTTTGCACTGGCTGCAGATGGCTGTAGCAATCCCAAGTGTCTTATGCAGATGTAACAGCAAACACAAGAAATGACCATTTCATCCTGTGGAATCCAGACATTTCTCTCCCGGGTACCCACAAACAGAACTTCCTTGTCATTGGCCAAAATTGGGTCATATAACCATTTCTTCTCTCACTGGAAATGAGGATCGAATTAGAGCATCCCTCGAGCTGGAGCGAATTGAGATTCTCCTGGGATACATGCTGTATTCAGGAAGAGTAGATTCCTCAACCAAATCATAATTCAGGACAACAGTTGGTGGATAGGCAACCAAAGTGTGCACAGGATTATTATCACAATTCTGGGTCCTATCTTCTAGTATCCTGTTTTGCAGTTTTTATAAGCCAACCAGATTGACCATGCCAGCTCATTCTTGTTTCTTGATTTCACTTAAAACAAGAAAATCTAGAGATTCTACCTGAAGCCAAACAATAGCAACATAAAAGAAAAATAGTAAAAAAATAATTCTTGCAAAAATCCAAAATGCTGACACCACCAAATGCTGGTGAGGAGGTGGAGAAGCAGGAAGTCTCATTCATTGTTGATGGGAATGCAAAATAGTATACTCACCTTCAAGACAGTTTTACAGTCTCAAAAAACTAAGCATATGCTTACCATACAGTCTAGCATTCATGCTCCTTAGAATTTACCCAAAGAAATTGAAAACCTATGTCCACACAAAAACCTACACATGAATGCTTATAGCAGCTTTATTCATAATTAACAAAGTTTGGGATGTCTTTCAATAGGTAATGGATAAATAAACAGATATATCTGGACAATAGGATATTATTAAGCTTTATAAGGACAAGCGCTATAAAGCCCTGAAAAGATACCACAGAAATTTAAATGCATATTACTAAAAGAAGCCGATCACAGAAGGCTACAGCCCATATGATTCCAACTGGGTAACTTTCTAGAAAAGGCAAATTAAAAAGATGAGTGATTTCCAGGTACTGGAAATATATAGAGATAAGTGTATGGAGCACAAAAGATTTTTAGAGCAGTGAAACTACTCTGTGTGATAATGTAATGGAGGGCAGAAATCATTATATATTTGTCAAAACCCATAGAATGTACAATACCAAGGGTTACTGATGTAAACTGTGGACTTTGGGTGATAAGGATGAATAAGTGCTGGTTTAACAAATGTACCACAATCATAACAAACACTTATAGGGGACGTTGATGGTCCAGGAGGCTGTGCATGAGTTGGTGCAAGAGGTCTGAGGGGCTTTCTATACATTCTCCTCATTTGGCTGTGAACTTAAAATGACACTAAAAAACAAATTTTTTGTTAATTTTTTTTCACTCTGACTTTTTTTAACTTTTATTTTAAGTTCAGGGGTAAGGGTGCAAGTTTATTATATAGATAAACTTGTGTCACCATATTTTGTTGTACAGATAATTTCATCTAGGTATGCCGGTTTCACCTAGGTATAAAACCGAGCACCCATTAGTTATTTTTCTTGGTCCTCTCCCTTCTTCCACCCTCCACCCTCTGGTAGGACCCTGTGGCTGCTGTTTCCCTCTGTGTCCATGTGTTCTCATTATTTAGCTCCCATTTATAAGTGAGAACATATTGTATTTGGTTTTCTTTTTCTGTGTTGGTTTGCCAAAGATAATGGCCTCCAGCTCCACCCATGTTCCTGCAAAGGACGTGATCCTGCTCCTTTTGATGGCTGCATAGTACTGCATGGTGTACACGTACATTTTCTTTATCTAGTCTACCACGGATGGTCATCTCGGTTGATTCCACATCTTTGCCGCTGTGAGTAGTGCTGCAGTGAACATTAGCATCCATGTATCTTTAAGATGAGAATGATTTACAGTCCTTTGGGTATATACCCGGGAATGGGATTGCTGGGTAGGATGGCAGTTCCGTTTTTAGATCTTGGAGGAGTTGCCACACTGCTTTCCACAATGGTTGAAGTAATTTACACTCTCAACAGTGTTTAAGTGTTCTTCTGTCTCTGTGGCACCTGCTGTTTAAAAATCATGTTCTTCAATCATCACATTTTATAAAGGCAAAACCTGAGTCCCAGCTTAAAAGGAAAGAATGGGTCAGAGGAGATGCCAATCTTGTTCTAAGTGCCCTGAGTACTTGGATGTCCACTGCAAACTGGAAGAAAACTGCTGGGAGGTCTTCTTCCTTCCTCTGGGAGGAAGCGATTATAACAATTCCCTTTCAGCTATGCCTGTTACTCGTATTTCCGATCCAGATAAGAGCAAGACATTAAAAATGGATTTGTGGGGAATTCATGTTTTGAAACATTAGCTGATTTTTCGCTGGTATTTCTTCTTACTCTTCACTCTTTTTCACACGTGTAGGGGTCAGCTCATCTAGAATCCATGGCATTGGAGAAGAGATGGTATGCCAAAGAAAAGCCTCCTGGGCTTTAAACTTCTGAATTCTAAAATAACTCAGAACATAGGATTTAGAAATTGATAAAGTTGAGGAAGGTTTTCTTGTCTTCAAGACCAGGCAGAATACAGAAAATAAAAAGAGAGAACCTGAAGGAAACTGAGGCTCTGGTGGGAAGGGCTGGTTACATCTTAACCTTTGTCTTAATCTTGACTTTGGAAGTCATTGGGGGTGAGATTTCTGAATTGATGAAGAATAACATTCAGGTATCTAATAACATGGGTCCTTATAAAAAGTAGTATAAGTCACTGAAATAAAAAAAGAAATGTATGTTTTCTCTATACTTGGGCTTGTAGATTGACATTTGTACCTCCACAGGACCAAAGAAATGTTAAGTTGAGTCTTTGTCTGTCCCTGGTAAAGAGGAAAAGAAAGATTGTAAATGTTGAAGTCCTTGAAGTCCTGGACATTCTCAGATACCTCTAGACTGATTACCATAGAGATGAGTAAGACAATATACAGCTTTTTCCAGTGTTTACTTTGATTAGATTACATTAGCTTTCCCATTTCACCATAGCCTGCTGATTCTCATATACCAGAAGCCTACAGTGATAAAAGCGATGTCATGATAATAAAGCGAAAGGGGGATCTTGCTAATATCTGGATGTGGGACCCTAAGCTGATTACCATCCTCTCTGATCCTCAGTCCTGCTACCCACAAAAGGGCTGATATAGATCAGCTTTTAGTTTCTTTTGGATTAATTGTGTAATTTTGTGGTTGCGAGTAAATCATTTGTAGTGCCTTCTGAGCTTCAATTTATATTTATTTTTGCAACTTCATAGGAATTCTCTATAATTTCTCACAATTAATTTTATTTGACATGTGAATAAACTTTGGTATATCCTAAGCTTTAGATATTATGTTCTTATGGATCAATCCCTGGATTGAAATGCATTTTTTTAACTGAAAACTTGAATATAGAAGATAAAATAGCCTCTGAAATAGTAGAGCTTTAAAACTTCTGGGCCAGGTGCAGTGGCTCATGCCTATAATTCCAGCACTTTTGAGTGGCCAAGGTGGGAGAATCACTTGAGCCCAGGAGTTTGAGATCAGTCTAGGCAACATGGCAAGACTTGTCTCAAAAAAAAAAAAAAATCAGAAACTTAGTTTGGTGTGCATTTGTAGTCCCTGCTACTTGGGAGGCTGAGGTGGGAGGATCACTTGAGCCTAGAAGGTCAAAGCTGAAGTCAGCCGTGATCACACCACTGCCTGGGTGACAGAATGAGACTCTGTCTCAAAGAAAATAAAAGAAGAATCTGAATATTCACCAGATTTGCCCTGGAAGTGCTGAAGAACAGTGTTGGACGAGAGAAGACTGCAAGCTACAAGGACTGCGAAATACAGCAAGAATGGAGAAGAGCCGGGTCCTTTTCAGGGATTTTCTGAAGGCTGGGGTTCCTTCACGTTGTTGGTGATGCCCGTCTTGACCTTTTCCTGTTTCCGGGGCTGAGTCTGCAGTTAAAATGGCCTTTTCCTTCCACACAGAACTATCCAGCAGTGAGTGTACAGGCGAGTACAAGCAGCATCTGGGTTGTGTGTGCACCTAGATGGGTACAAGTAAAACCAACCACCCAGCAAGATAGACGGATTCAAGAGGTCAAAAGACTGAAATAACCTCTTTCCATAACAAGAGGAAATAAATAATCCTTGCTTTTTTGTATCTTAATTAACATTGTACTTTTTAATGCAGCATCTGTTTAGTAGATTTTTTTAGCCTAACCAAGAGACAAGCAATATTGACACAAGAATGGGGTTAGAATTTGCTTCCTGAGGAATGATCTAGACGGCTTCAGAGTTTAGTCATCTGCCTACTTCAGAGCTCAGTAAATTACAGTGCCTAGGCTGACTCTCATCTGCTCCCTATTTTTGTTAATTCAATTATTCTTGGAATGCGACACTCTCACTCCTTCCATATCATCTGTGACCCTCAGATGCAGCAGCAAAGCTGAGCATTTGCACCAGAAACCACACAGCCTGCAAAACTGACAATATTTACTGGTAGGTCCTTTACAAAAGATATCTGCTGACACCTGGCTCACATATTTATCAGCACTGAGGCACAGCAAATGAATGTCACATTCTTATTTCTAAATACATTCCTACAAGGTGAGGGGGTAAGTAACAATTGTGGCTGAATAGCATCATGATGGGCAAGTGTATCTCTATTAAAACCAGCAGGCCTAGAAGTCTTGCACATCCTTGTCCCTGGGAGGAAGCACTGTGTGGACAGAGGCCCACCCCACAGCTGCCAGCCTGGCAGGGTTTTCTTAGAGTATTGGGTAGTTGGGAAAAAAAACAAAACAAAAAACAAAAAAAAACTTGTTCATTGCTGCTCTTTGCCAATATGTTTCTTTCCATGCACACACATAGCAAGAACTTCTCATGGTACAACCAAATGATGTGCTTAGAAGCATCTCACCACCTGTGCAGAGTTGAAGAGTGTCCCACAAGAATTCCCATTCTTCCTGGAGCCTTAGGGCATGACTTTATTTGGAAATAGGGTCATTAGGTCATTACAGATGTGATTAGTTAGACTGTGTTATATTGCAATAAGGTGAGCCCTTGATCTAATATGTCTGGCGTCCTTTTGAGAACAAGAAGACACGGAGACAGCCATGCCCAGGAGGAAACTGATGTGAGCAGAGATACATGGGGACAAGGCCGAGTGATGGCACAGGCAGAGATTTCAGTGATGCGCCTACTAGGCAAGAAAGGCCAAGCGCTACCAACAGCACCGAAGCTAAGAGATGGGCATGAAACAGATTCCGCCTTAGATCATTCAGTCTACTAGGCAAGAAAGGCCAAGAGCTACCAACAGCACCAGAAACTAAGAGACGGGCGTGAAACAGATGCCGCCTTAGATCATTCAGGGGGTGCACAGCCCTGTGGATAACTTTAGGCTTCTGGTCTCCAGAACTATGAGGGAATAACCTTACGTTGATTTAAGCCACCTCATTTGTTGCACTTTGTAGAGATGACTCTAGGACCCTAATATAAACTCCATACGAGAGCTTGCATCTCTGATGGGCGTCAGTGCCTATATTCATTTTCTATTGCTAATAACAAATTATCCCAAGTTTACCAGTGAAAAATATTGCACACTTATGATCTAACGGTAGGTTAGAAGTCCAGCATAGGTCTCACTGCACTAAAATCAAGGATCCAGCAGGGATGCAGTTCAATCTGTGGATTCCAGGGCAGAATCCAAGTCTGTGCCTTTGCTAGCATCTAGAGGTCACCCACGCTCATTGGCCTCTGGCCCTCCTCCTCCATCTTCAAAGCCAGTAACTGTAAATTAACATAAGTACTGTTTGTTTTTTTTTGTTTTTTTTGTTTTTTTTTTTTTTAAGGCTGGTCAAGTGAATCAGTGGAGAGGAGAAGAAACATAAGGCCTTTTTACGTGGCCACCTCTCAAATCAGTCTTCTGTACTTACCATTCCGTCTGTGCACAGCTGAAAATGTTCTTCATTTTAAAAACTCATGTGATCAGATTGCACTCACCTGAATAAGCCAGGATCATTTCCCTATCTTGTTTTTTTTTTTTTTTTTTTTTGAGATGGAGTCTCGCTCTGTCACCAGGCTGGAGTACAGTGGCACAATCTTGGCTCACTGCAATCTCCACCTCCCAGATTCAAGTGATTCTCCTGCCTCAGCCTCCCGAGTAGCTGGGACTACAGCTATGTGTCCATGCACCACCATGATCAGCTAATTTTTGTATTTTTTTAGTAGAGACGGGGTTTCACCGTGATAGCCAGGATGGTCTCTACCTCTTGACCTTGTGATCCGCCCACCTCAGCCTCCCAAAGTGCTGGAATTACAGGTGTGAGCCACCACACCTGCACATTTCCCTACCACATCTGCATAGTTCCTTTTGCCAGGTAAGACCATATATTCATTTTCTGAAGAGTTAGATTCAGGCAAGTTTGAGGGAACATTATTCTGCCTACTACATCCCCTCTATAGACTGTCCTATCCCTCATGGTGTCTGACTAAGAACTTCAAAGCCAAGGGTTTTCCTTTGTGTTTCTTTACTCCTGGATGCTCCTTGGTCCTCATGTGAATCTGCCCAGTGTGTCTCCAGGAGAATTCCAACTATATATTTCAGGGAAACCAAATAGATGTTTCCTTCCACTTCTACAAAAATATGCATATGAGAGCTGCAATGAATCTTTCTTAAAAGCCTTTGACATCTCCCCTTTCCATTCTCCTCTAGCTAACCTGGAGCAGGTGTGATGGTCCAGCCACCAACTTGGACCAAGGGAAGGCAGAGCTCTCAGGCAGAAACTAAGTGCCTAGTGCTATGGCGAGAGGATGTCTGAAGGAGCCTGATCCCAATGTCCTATAGGCTGTCAGACCAGACTTGTGTGCCATCCATCCAGACTTTTATTATATTAGAACCAAATATACTTTTATTCTCTTTAGGCTGCTCATTGTTTCTCATTATTTTAAATCTATCTATTATTAGGAAGCCAAACTAATCCTATCTGATGCAAGAAAGAGAATAGAATTCTAAGAAACCTGTTTTTATTGGCCAGTAATTTTCATTTAGCAAGATAGGTCACAGTCATTCATCTTTCCTGGAGTATTCCAAATAAGGCATCAATTTAGGAATAAAACTACTGTGATAGAGGTTTCAAATTAGTAGTAGAGTGACATTTTTGTGTCAATATTTGTCAACTATATGTCCTAAGAAATTGTTTCATTAGCTAGCTATTGAATGAGTGATAGTATCTGTACTTAGATCTGATTTATCATGATCCTATGGGCAGCTGTTTCTTCTGGAGAATCTGCTTAGAAGACAAACAAAAAATAAAAACTAAAAGTCTGATTGCACTTAAGAGTCTAAGGTTCCTGGCACATGTCAGCGTTGTCTTGGCTTTGCTGCTGGGAAGTTGGTGGGAAAGAAGCCACATGCAGGGGCCGGGACAGCCATAGACTAGCGTAGGGCAGAGAGTGGAGCTGGGATGAGGACACGCAGGAGGTCACTGGGGTTTAAGGGCCCAAGTCTAGGAGGTGGTCACATTACCCTATGTTTGAGACCAATGAGGCAGAGGAAGGATCACTCAGGGGTGGGGGAGATGATAGTTAAAGGAGCAAGGGGTGAGAGGAAGTGATCAAACTCTTGTGCCAATGTGTGACAGTCAGGTTTAGTCCACACAACAACCTCTAAGGATTAGGTGGCGTCAAAGCATTTTACAGATGAGGAGTCAGAGGCTGAGAGCTGAATGTATTTGTCAGTCACACATGCAGTGAGTAGTGAGGCCAGCCTATGAATTGAGGTCACGTTAACAGCAGAGATTATGTTCTCTTCACCATACTGATAACAAGGGACCATGTTTGACTGAGGATATCATCCGCCTCCTTCTAGCGTTGGAGTTGGGTCTTGGGGCAGCAGTCCTCAAAGTGCTGCCCTCAGAGACCTGTCCAAGCAGTGGACTGTGCTCATTTGACCACCGCTCACCAGCTCCAACTCATTACCATGCTCAGATTCAAGAGTGCCCCTGAAAGCCCATTTTCCTGAACAGATCTGTCATTTCCCAAGTTGGAAAGTTTTACACACACACACACACACACACACACACACACACACACACACACACACTTTACTCATCTGTGGATTCAAGATCCAGGTTGTTCCCACATCTTGCCTACTGTGACTAATGCTGCAATAACATGGGGATGCTAGCATCCCTTTGAGGTTCTAATTCAGTTCTGTGGGAAGAAGCTGTTCCAGACCCTGATACACAGCATCGTGCCTATAGATAACGATGCTGTATTTTACACCTAAAATCTATTAGGAGGGTACATCTCATTTTAAGTGTTCTTACCATAATAAAAGAAGAGATAGTGTTGTTGTTTTTTAAAATCTATAACTAAACAGTCACATTTAATTTATTTTTGGTTGTCAAAAAGCAGCTCCTTTCTATCTTATGTTCAACCCATCTGTCTGAGAAGGCCAAGGCACCAGTACTTCAGATGATCCAGGTTGTTAAACTTGGTAAAGCGTTTTATTTTCTTTATTTAAAAATATAGGGTACCGTTCTGTCACTTAGGCTTGAGTGCAGTAGCGTGGTCATAGCTCACTGTAGCCTCAAACCCCGGGGCTCAAGCAGTACTCCTGCCCCAGCCTCTAAATAGCTAGAATTCCAGGTGCAGCCTCAACACTCAGCTAATTTTCTTTATTTTTTTATTTTTTGTAGAGATAGCATCTCCCTATGCTGCCTAGGCTGGTCTCGAACTCCTGGCCTCAAGCAATCACTCTTGCCTCAGCCTCCCAAAACGTTAGTATTACAGGCGAGAGCCACTGCACGTGACTCATCACCTGTTTTCTGTGATATGTGAAGGTAAGACAAAAACTTCCATACGCAACTCACATGTATTAAACATGACCCATTACCAGGCCTTCTGCTAAGAATTTTCACATATCTCACTATTTAATCTTCTCACCCTATCAGGTAGTTATTACTGTAATTTTATTGATGGGAAAATAGATGCTAGAGATGTTTAATGACTCACCAGGGCCACATGGTGCAGCCTGGTTGGGACAAAGGTTTTTGTGACACGCACATCTGTGTTTTCAACGCTCTGACATGAAGACAGAGGCACCTGTTCAATGAGGGGAGAAATGCCATGCATTATGGAAAGATCAGCATGACATTTTCAGAGAGGTACATCTAAAAAATTTAGTTCAGCAGGCTGGGAGCAGTAGCTCACACCTGTAATCCCAGCACTTTGGGAGGCCGAGGCGGGTGGATCACCTGAGGTCAGGAGTTTGAGAACAGCCTGGCCAACATGGCAAAACCCTATCTCTACTAAAGATACAAAATTTAGCTGGGCACATGGTGGCAGGTGCCTGTAGTCCCAGCTACTCGGGAGGCTGAGACAGGAGAATTGCTTGAACCTGGGAGGCAGAGGTTGCAGTGAGCCGAGATTGCCTCATTGCATTCCAGCCTGGGAGACAAGAGTGAAACTCCATCTCAAAAAAAAAAAAAAAAAATTAATTCAGTGATACCTTAAAGGAGTTTTGGGAAAACTGAAGATGATAAGCCTTGCTAGATGTTGGCTAGAGAGTAGTGCTGAAGCCAACAGCAGGAAGTTTCAGTGAATCATTTTACTAAGAGACCTGTGGACTCAAGCGCTTGCAGGGGAAAAGTACTTCCCATCGTGGTATAGAGATATGGAGTATGCTAGTGAATATTTATGCATCAGCTATCATGACATTTAAGCTGAATCTTGACCTGGCGTATATATCATCATCATAAAATTGAGATTAATGTATATCATTTATGGAGAAGGGCAAAGACGTTCCCTGGATATTAAAAGGTTTGTTTTAATAGCTGCAGGATCATTGCCCTATGATATTGAGACTACGAATGCTCACCATATATGTTTGTGAAGATGCCTACTATAGAAAAATATGTTTGATCCCTTAGAAATAACGCATGCTCCATGAGAAACTGGTTTAACCTGCAACGTTGTGATCATTATCTGGCAGTCTGTGGCCTTCCTTAGTTTATTCTGTCACTCAGATATTACAGAAGTTATCTGGCTTCACTTCCGAGGCAGGAAGCAACACGGTTCACTGTCATGACTTTCCCCCTGTAGCTCGCAGGTAAGTCCCTTGCAAACCCAGCCCACTCATTTCCCTAAAGCAATACAAGTGTCTGTTTCCCCCACTATTCTTTCTGCAGAGAAGACAACGCCATCCTGCATCTTCCAGTTCTCGTAGTCAGTCACCTTCTACTCACCAGGGGCTGGTAGTTGCAGGGATGCACTAAAACTTGGGAGGAAACTTCAAACATGAACCATGGAGAAGAGTGCTCAAGAGTGAAATCTCTTTGTTGAGCTTTTTGCACAAAATGTTGTACTGGGATTATAAAATCAGAGAGAGTCTATACACAGAATTTATTGCAAATGATTTTTTTACTAGAGGGAAACTGAATGTTACATTATGGTTCCCTCACTCCATTTAAGTGTATGTGGTGCACATTGTAAGATGCCACAGATAAACCACCTGCCTCCATAAGGACTTTTATTCATTGTGAACAATGTTTGTTTCATAACTCACAGTGCCCTCTACCCAGGGGGCTTCCCAGTACTTCCTCCCGCCATGTTCACGAGAAGCTGGTGAAGATGACTGTTTCGGTACATCGAATCAGGCCACATGACTGAAGTTTCATCAAGAGGCCTCACAAAAAAGTTCTTCAGAAGCCATTTCCTTTCACCGAAGCTATTTCCAGGATGCCAACGGTTTCATTACTTTTCTCAATATAAATCAGAAAGTTTAAAGAGCTCTTAAAAAGAACTATGTGCACTTTCTGTGCTGAAGTTGTTTCCATGTTTATACCACCCTGACCTCCAGTTCTCATTCCTGGGAAAACAACGATGTGTTCCAGAAACAGTAATTGACACTATGTACAAGGAGTTTAAAGAACTATGCTATGAGCAGGTGGCACATCATTCTGTTGTCAAAGATTCAATTCATTGGGTGAACCCTGGTGCAAAATTCATTTTAATCAAATGCCTTTTGAAGATCATAACTGGAAAAAACCATGATCAATATCTCTACAATAACTGTCTATGATTACACTAAATTATAATTACATTTGAAAACCTAAAATTTAAAAAAAGTTTTGTGTGAATAAGAGAAATAAAAATTACTACAATGTAAATGGGCAAAGACAGCTGAATTAAAAATGCTCATCTTTCATTAACCAATACATTTTGCATAAGATATTTATTTTACTTTTTTGAACAAACATAACTCAAGTATTTCACATAATCATGGGAACAATGGGGCTATGACAGTTTAACGCCATTTTGCAAAGCCATAATTTTGCTCAGGCTCAGATGAGTCAAATTTGCATGGTTGTTTTCTTGATTTCTTAATCGTAGACCATCTCTGAGACCAGTAACCACATACCAGAGTTTCACATGCAGCTGTAGAGTTTTACTGGCTTCCACCTGAGAATCCTCCTTGTACCAATTTCCACTAAATGCTCCAGGCCCGAGAACAAAGAGCCTCAGCAATGGACAGCAGACACAGAGTCTACCTGGATATGTATTTCCTTCACTTTTACACTCATCTCACCTGAGCAGAATCACATGGTACAAAGATTCTCTTATGTGGATTTATGAGGACTGGATGACCACAATTATGTGTTTTGTGAACTAGGCTTTTTAATTATTCTTGATTTCCATAAAGAATGTGATTTCAGAGACAGAAATCAAGAGAAATGAAGTGAAATCTGTCAACCTACACAAGGTTGACAGATGCACCAAGGAAGCCAGAGAAACTGTTTCAACTAAAAGTCACTGATATAAGAATCCATTGCATCGATCAGACTCAGAAACCTACTGTTTTTCCATTAGACCTCACTGCCTCTACTTTTACCAGTAGGAAGTAGAATCCTTTCCTTAAAGATGTGAAAAGTATGTAGGGGAAAAAAACGTGTGATTTTTAGGAGCTGCTTTATTGAGAATTAAGACAAAGAAAATAGTTTGTCTGTAATTGAGTACATAATAGTATGAGTATTGTATTTGGTTGAAAATAACATCCATCTCTACATAAGTGGCATAAATTTGTGGAGGAGTTCTGTCTTCTCATCAGATGAGGCAGTTTCTGGCTGTTGATGTGGCTCAATGTCGCCATCAAGAGGCCAGTATTCTACTCTCTTTAGCCTCAATCACTATCAACATGTGATATTTTGTCCTCATGGTCACAAAATGGCTCCTCTGTCTCCAGACATCACAGCTGTATTCCAAGAAAGAAAAAGAGTAGTATATTAAAAGTCTTTACTCAAAAGCATTTTTGGGTTTTGTTTTTATTGTTGTTGTTTTGCAGGAGACAGAGAGGACAGATGCCTGTTCAAAGTATTTTCATTTTGCTATCATTGGGGGTCATTGGCTCAAAGTGAATCATGGTGACTCAGAGTTATAAGAAAACCTGTGAAGTATTTTGTTTTTGTTTATGTTGTTTTTGTTTCTGGCTTTTCAGTCTCTATAACAGAAGAATGATTCTGATGTGCTCAATCCAAATTGTCTTCCATAGGCCTTGAATCATGAAATTAGAGAAGTTTTTAGAATCTTGAGATAGTAAACTAAAAATCTTAATTTCTGTAGAGATTGAATTTGATTTCAATTAAGTTTAGACACTATCTCAAATATTGATTTTAATAAATGAGGGTGTTTTAAAACATGTTCCTTTATCGTCTCTACTTCCTATTCTCATTTTATACTTATTTATTTTACAAATGCATTGTATGATCCAGGATGGAAAGAGTGATGTATTATACAACTTTTTATCCACTAAAAAATTTTATCATTAGCACAGTAGCTGTCCTGGAGCAGGTATTTAATAAATGTTTGAGTGTCTGATTGAAACACACACACACACACACACACACACACACACACACACGGGGTTAAAGTGAATGAACATATTCATTAAAACTAACATGTGATAATTAGAAGACAGGGTTGAATAAATGCTGGCAAATATAAGTTAGCTACCTAAAGGTAATAAAGTAAGATAAGAACAAAAGATGCATAAGAAGAACTGCTAGTCTGAGTCAGCATTTGGCATGTCAGCACCATTTAAAGATAACTGAAGTTCTGCTTCTGGTCAAGATGGACTAAGGAGGACACACCATTAAAAAAAATTATGAAACAACAGCTGAAAGGACACTGGGCATCAGGTAATAAACAGTGATCCCTGAGATATGGAAACAAGCATATGAGCCCTGCGATTGCCTAGTCTGCTGCCCTTAGAGTGTCCCCAGTTTGTAGCATGTGAGGGGAAACTGAGTGAGAGCCTGGAAGAGCCTCTCAGCTGAAGAGACAGAGCTGGTGGCTGAGGGAGCATGAGGAAGCCAGAACTGATGGGGAAGGGTACGAAGTGAGGAGACGACCCTGAAGATCTGGAAAGGCGCCCCTGGAACATTGAGTGGATTTCTGGTCCACACATTGCACATGGGCGAGGAACTTTCCTGTACCTGGAGAAAGAACCATTCTAAAGGATAAAGGGGAGCAGTGTCTGGTGTTCACTCAAGGGTGAAAATAGTACCTGTTTCCAATACTCAGACCAGAAAACTTCATAATCCATAGGACATTGAGTAAAGTGCTCAAGAAGGTCTTGCTTCAATAGTAGGTAAGAATTAGCCCTAGACTGAGTGTATTAGTCCATTTTCATGCTGCTGATGAAGATATACCCCAAACTGGGCAATTTACAAGAGAAAGACGTTTAACTGCATTTATAGTTCCATGTGGTTGGGGAAGCCTCACAATCAGGGTGGAAGATAGGAGGAGCAAGTCACATCTTACATGGATGGCAACAGGCAAAGAGAGAGATTGGGCAGGGAAACTCCCCCTTATAATACCATCAGATCTCGTGAGACTTATTCGCTATCATGAGAACAGCATGGGAAAGATTCAATTACCTCCCACTGGGTCCCTCCCACAACACATGGGAATTCAAGATGAGATTTGAGTAGGAACACAGCCAGACCGTATCACTGAGTATTGCTCTGGTCCCACCTAAAAAATCATAAAGGCAAGACCCAAAGAAATCAAATTATTTCCAAAAACCTGAATTGAATCCCAGAACAATATTCAAAATGTGTCCGAAAATAAAAAAATATCTAGTACTCATCAAGGCAAAATGTTTAATGGCTGGCATTCAAACAAAGACTACTAGGTATGAAAAAAAGACAGAAAATCACCATCCATCATAAGAAAAATAATCAGTCAACACAGAGTTGAATTGACTTGGAGTTAGGATTAGCAGAGAAGAGTATTAAAATAGATATTATAAATCTATAATATTCAAAAGTTAAATAGAGACACGAAAGATATTTAAAAACACAAATTGGACTTTCCAAGATGGAAACTCCAAGTGCCTGAGATAAAATACACACACACACACACACACACACACACACACACACACACACACACACACATGTGCTGGAAGGGGTTAATGGTGATTAGACATTGAAAAATAAAAGATCATTGAATTTTAATCATAACAATATAAATACCCAGAATGGAGCATTGAGAGAAAAAGAATCCCTCCCCCTACCCAGCCAAAATGGAAAGTGCGTTAGTGAGGTGTGGAACAATTTAAAGCAGCCTAGTATGAGAAGAAATTCTTAGATTTAAGTCCTTGATTCATCTTTAGTATGAGAGGGAAAGAGAGGAAAAGTAAATATTTGAAAAAATAACGGCCAAATGCTATTCCAACTTAATGCAAACTATAAACCCACCAATCCAGGAAGCACAACCAACTCCTACATTCTACGTGATCTTATTTCATCTGTATCCACCACAGTGGGAAGCATTGTAGACAATCAATTAACTGGTGAGTGGAATTACATTGTCACACATGAAAATATACAGCAATATTGGTTTATAGAGGTTCATTTTAGAAAAATTACCTTTTATTATTTTTAAAATTTTCTCTTCTTTATAAAAGTTGTTCATGATTTAACACCAAATATCACAATAAACAGCTACTCGGGTGAGAAAATGTTTATGTTGATAAGAAAACTCAGCACAGAATAACTGGTTGCAAAATCCCTGAATTGCATATGGCTGTCTTTGGTGTGTGGAAATGCATACATGAGGTGGACTCCAGCAGAAGGCAGCAACCAACTCTGACTTCATTAACGCAGCTAAGGTGTATGATCTTAGTCATATCACTAATATTATTTTAATGTATAATTCAAGATGGCTACTTGAATATTTAACTTCAGGCAAAATGCAAAGGGCACAGAGTTAGGTCTTAAAAGTACAGGCTTTGTAGGAGGACTAACTTCATTCTAATTCCAGCTCCAACGTAGCTGTTTAGTCTTGGGTGATTTATTTAAACTCTCTGTGGCTCAGCTTCCTTCCATAAAATGGAATTTAAAATGTTAACTCCTACAAGAAAAAGATGTAAATATTGTAAAATACATTAATAAAATGTATTAAAAGTTGAATTATTTAAAAAGCACCCATTGAATCTGTGTCTGCCATTATCTGCCTATTTCAATATTAAATCAATTCCATTGTGTTAGTACATCAGAGGATTTTTTTCCCTTTACATCTTACATTTCAAAGGCAGGAAGTTGTTTGTACTTCTCCTTTCTCATTGAGACAGTTGCTTAAAGTTCTCGACTGGGGGAGAAGCACGTATACCTTGGCTCATTTAAAAATAAGACACTTATTTTAAATGGGGCAACATGCCTAAATTTCTCTTTGACAACATCCTCACCCTGACTCAAATGTCTCTGTCAGGAAGGAAGTTAACCATCTGATGAGACTATGCGCTAGTGATGTTTTATCGATTTCTATCCTTATCCAGTCAAAAAAAATCTTTTTTATTGAGGTGTAATGTATATGCAGTACAATCTATCCTTTTTGGTATGCATTTCTGAATTTTGACAGATGCACATAGTTGTGTAATTACTACTACACTAAAAACACAGCATCATCTCATTACCCTAAGAAATACTGTACATTTCTTTGTCTGCTGCATCTGGGGGAGCCATTCACTCTCCAGAACCCCAGGCCTTACCCAGGGGTCGAATTTCCTCTCCTGTAATTATGCCTCCTCCAGAAGGCCATAGAAATGAAAACATATGGTGCGGAGCCTGCTTTTATTTATTATAATGAACTTCAGATATATCTATGTTTTTATAGGTTATGAGTCGTTTATTCCTTTGATGTATGGTAAACACAGGAAAATGTGTTTAACATAATTAGCTGTTATTGAAATGCTGATTAAAACTACAATGAGATACCACATTAAAACAACTCACATTATCAAGAATGGAAGAAGAATCAGGGCAGCTAGAACGTTTATACAATGCCTGTGGGAACAGCAACTGAAACAGCCACTTTGGAAAAATGTCCAAAAATGTCTTACAATGTGCACTTACCATGTGATCAAGAAATTCCACTTTTTAGTGTTTATTCAAATGCAATAAAAACTTACATTGATGCAAAAAACCCTGCACATGAATGGTTCTGTGGATATTTCTTTATAATCACCCCAAACTGGAAATAAACCAAATGCTCAAAATACCACCTTCATTCTTCACAGAACTAGAAAATGAATCCTAAAATTCATATGGAACCAAAAAAGAACCCAAAGAGACAAACCAAAACTAAGCAAAAAGAAGAAATCTGGAGGCATCCCATTACCTGACTTTGAACTATACTGTAAGGCCATAGTAACCAAAACAGCATGGTACTGATATAAAAACAGGCACATAGACTAATGGAACAGAGTAGAGAACCCAGAAATAAAGCTAAATACTTACATCCAATTGACCTTCAACAAAGCAAACAAAAACCATAAAGTGGGGAAAAAAACGCCCTATTTCACAAATAGTACTGGGATAATTGGCTAGTCAGATGTAGGAGAATGAGACTGGATCCTCATCCCTCACCTTATACAAAAATTAACTAAAGATGAGTCAAGGACTTAAATCTAAGAATTGAAACTGTAAAAATTCTAGGCCATAACATCGGAATTCTTAAATGGGTATCACAATTCCCAACTCTTTTTCCCCCTCTTCTGAAGTGACTGATGAAGTTCTATTGAATGTTTAATACTATGGAAATCTGTTGAGTAGACAGGCTGTGGGGATACTGACTCAGTTACCTGGAATCATCCTAGGCCTAGGATTCTCACAGTCCATCCAGAGACAAAGCACATCCGCTTCACCTAACAACAACCACACAGTCTGAAAACTTCTGTGGATTTGACGGGAAGGTCCCCACCAACATTAATGGTTCTCCCTGCTGCTCACTCTTCTTGGCCACGTGTTCCTCTCTGTGAAACACTTTTGCTTTCCCCTTCTCAGGTCATTGCCCGTTGCTCAACATTAGCATATTCTTCCTGTCCTCACCTCTCTAGCCCTGTCCCCGCTGGAGCTCCCTGAAGCCCCTCCACCTCTGATTCCAGCCAGCCTGGCTCTCTTCTCTTTCTCTCTCCCTGTGCGAACTGTCCCATTGACGTGGTTGGCTGCAGTCTCACCCTCTTCCCTTCTCACCATGCTTCCTGTACCTCCTCTCCAAGTCTTTCCTCCCCTTTCCCTGTCCTCATTTCCCTCTCAGTGGCTACATTCATTCCTACGGCCGCCGTCCCTGCCATCCTGGCTCCCTGCAGTGCAGGCTGTTCTCTCTTTCTCAGACTCCTCCTTCCAGAGCCTCAGCCCATCACCAGGACGATGAGAAGGAACAAGGTAAAGGAGGGGGAGACACAGGGAGGAGGACAAGGGTCAGTGTCGGGGCAGAAGGGCAACATCCACTCTGGAGCTGGCCAGGTGAGCTAGATTCCCCCCACCCCACCCTGCATTCCTGCTAAGAACTCCTGGAGGAGGCTGTGAAGATTCAGACCTCCGTAATCCACCATTTCCTTTCACTTTTTTCACACTCTGCTTACTGCTCCGGGTGGCCAGACACCACGCCTGGCTTGTTTATCATTGTATCCCCAATACTCAGCACAAAGTCTGGGCACAGCAGGTCATCTCCGGTATCCACTTAGTAAATGGGTGAATGGAGATACCCTGCTCTTGCTTGCAGACAGGGAAACAGGGATCTTGACATTGTGAGTGTGAAGGGAGCCGCTGAGCCAGCAATGGCATCTTCAGGGTTCGTGTCAATGTGCTGCAGTACCACATCCTCTGACGTCTCGTACTGGCCAAGCTAGAAAGATTCACAGATGCAATAAGATTTCACGCATGTGTGTTAAGTTCTGATTTTTCAGTGCACAGGGCATTGTATACATGCGAAGCAGTCAATAACGCTTTGCTGAATTGTATGCAGATGATATAATTCCAGCATTTTCAAACTTAAGAGACTTTCAGAAATCACTTAATTCACATCCTAGTTTTACAGCGGGGAAAAATGAAGGCAACAGAAGTAAAGGTTTTGTTCAAGGTCATATGACTAATGCACAATTTGAAAATAATCCAAGCACCTTACTAGCATAGGAAATAGATGTTTCATTTACATTCTTTAAAAAATGTTTTTTCTACATTGCATTTGTACATATTTGTGAGGTACGTGTGAAATTTTGTTCCATGCATAGGATGTGTAATGATCAAGTCATGATGTTCAGGATATCCATTACCCAAGTGTTTATCAGTTCTATATATTGGGCACCTTTCAACTCCTCTCTTCTAGATATACAAGTGGCAAACAAACCTATGAAAACATGCTCCACATCACTAATCATCAGATACATGCAAATCAAAACCACAGTGAGATACAATCTCACACCAGACAGAATGGCTATTATTAAAAAGTTAGGCCAGGTGTGGTGGCTCAGGCCAGGCATGGTGGCTCATGCCTGTAATCCCATCACTTTGGGAGGCCAAGGTGGGTGGATCATCTGAGGTCAGGAGTTCGAAACCAGTATGGCCAACATGCTGAAACCCCATCTCTACTGAAAATACAAAAATTAGCTAGGCATGGTGGTGGGTGCCTGTAATCCCAGATACTCGAGAGGCTGAGGTTGGAGAATAGCTTGAACCTGGGAGGCAGAGGTGGCAGTGATCTGAGATCACACCACGGCACTCCAGCCTGGGCGACAGAGTGAGACTCTATCTCAAAACAAAAATAAACAGTAAATGAAAAATCAAAAAAAACAACAGATGCTGGTGAGATTGCAGAGAAAAGGCAACACTTACACACTGTTGGTGGCAATGTAAATTAGTTCAGTCACTGTGGAAAGCAGTTTACAGATTTCTCAACTGAGAACAGAACTACCATTCCCTCCAAAAATCTCATTTCTGACTGTATATCCAAAAGAAACAAACTGTTCTATCAAAAAGACACATGTACTCTCCCGCTAATGGCAACTCCATTCGTGATGGCAGACATAGCATTGACCCAGGTGTCATCAATAGTGGACTCAATAAAGAAAAGGTTCAGACAGGGAAACAGAAAGCAACCATGTTTCACAGAGGGGAATATACACCACGGAATTGTATTCAGCCATAAAAAAGGATGAAAACATGTCCTTTTCAGCAACATGGGTCAGCTGGAGGCCACTATACTAAGCAAACTAATGCAGAAACACAAAACCAAATATCACATGTTCTCACTTATAAGTAGGAGCTAAACATTGGGTACTCAGGGAAATAAAAATGAGAACAAGAGGTAGGAGGGAGGAAGGAGAGAAAGGGATAAAAAGCTACTGGGTACCACACTCAGTACCTGGGTGACGGGATCATTTGTAACCCAAACCTCAGCATCACAAAATATAAACAGGAAACAAACCTGCACGTGTACTTCCTGAATCTAAAATAAAAAAATCCAAATTAATCCAGTAAATTATAATAGCACTTGAAAAGTAAATTTGCAAAAAAGTCTCCTTTCCAGCTGTTTGCAAAGATCCAATATATTGTTGTTAACTATAGTCAACCTACTCTGTTATGAACCATTAGAACTTAGTCCTTCTAGCGAACTATCTGATTGTACCCATTAACCAACTCTTTTCAGTCCCCAGCCCTCCCACCAGCACACCCCTTTTCCAATCTCTGGTCTCTATCATTCTACTCCTCCACCTCTATGTGATCAATTTTTTAAGTGACCACATAGAAGACCATGCTGTAAGGTATTTTGACTCCCTGTCTTACAGACCATGAACCTAAGGGGCTTTAAGAATGCTTGCGTGCAAGTAGCCTGGAGATAAACCTGTCTTCCTTCTGTCCATTCTTGCTCATTCAACACCTGTCTCCACCCTGCAGGACCACAGTGACCCCTGCTATCTCCTTCCCACCCCCTACACCCCCATGTTTAAAGGGAGAGAAGTGTTCTGACCCCTGTGGGCAGCCAGATGGGGAAAAACAAATAAGCTCACCCAAGGGTCCTACAGGAGCAATTCTGAGTGAGCACAAAGTCATTATTTCATTCCAACTTTAAACAAAATGAAACACCCGATACCAATGCACCAGATAAATGCCTGACCTAGAAAATGCACACCATTGGAACTCTTTTTCTTCCTTTTTTTCTTTTCTTGATAATGTATCTCATTGATAACACACCAGGAGAGAGAAACTGAATGAAGACCCTTTGTCCCTCTTGGTTAATAGAGCATTCTTTTTCTACTCCACAGAACTAGCAATGAAAAGAATCCCATCTGTTAGGAAAGTTCCACTATCTACCTAGTTAGCTCGTGCTTAGGAAATGTAAAAGTAAAGGGCAGAAACTCGGCTCTCAACTTCCTTACAGTCTAGTAGGGAGATTATTCTAACGAGGATAACATCCACAGGACGTGGGGGCATGCTCCCTGCACACCGAGTCTTGTCTAAGCCCCTTCTGATGTTAATGCATTTTAGTATTATCACAGTTACCTGAGGAAAATACTATTTCAAAACTCATTTTACAGATGCGTAAAACCCAGGACCAGAGGTGTTAAATAGCGCACAGGAGGGCACAACAAGCAATTTACAGAAACAGTATCTGTAATTCTGGGATTTCCAACCTCACACCCTGCATCTTCCATAATGACACGTAGCAGAGGGAAGGGAAGACAGCAGAATTCAGCAGAAGTTCACCTGAAGTTATTAGGGATAGGGAAGTTGTCTGAAAAGAAGCTGAGTTTCTGATAGCAATTGCAAGATGGGTGGGATTTGAATATGCCTGAGAGTACAGAGACGTGTCTCTTAGGTAGAAGAGAGAGTGGGAGAGGATGAGAAAAGTGAATGTGGAGACCTGCATGAGGGTTGTGAGCACCCCGAGTATGGAATGCTAGGAAGGTCTCTAGAGTGGTCCCCCGCAGGCTGTGAGGACAGGGACCACAATGCTCATGTGTGCCCGAGGGACTCAGGAACAGAGACACCAAGGATTCTGCCCTGCCGACGATAAACACTTTACAATAATTCAAATAGGGATAAGGCAGGGGGGCAGAGAGAAAGTCATTTTGCTAAAATGTCATTAAAACAGGTTACAGAAAAATAGGTACCATGTCCTTAAAATAACTTAAACATGTAGGTAGTTTGTAATAAATGTTTCTATTAAAAAAATTAACATGCTGCAGAGAAAGCTCATGTTCCTGGGGTCACCACGTCACTCCCCTGGGCCCTGATGTAACGATCATGATCAATGTGCTGTAGAGCTTTTTACATCTTCTCCTGAGATTTTGCTAACATATTTACCCACGGATAGGAATTGGAGCATATAGTGTTTTTGTCTTTTCTTCCTTACAAAATATCATCCTGCATGGTCATTTCATAATGTACTTTAGCAATAAAAAATATGGCTTAGGAGTTTTTGCAACATCCGTATTTTTAGCCTTTTTTTCCCCCCAACTGTCTCAAAGTATTTCATGAAGATATAAAGATTTTGTTTTGTTTTTGAGATGGAGTCTCACTCTGTTGTCCAGGCTGGAGTGCAATGGCATGATCTTGGCTCACTACAACCTCTGCCCCCCCAGGTTCCAGTGATTCTCCTACCTCAGCCTCCAAGTAGTGGGGATTACAGGTATGTGTCACCGTGCCCAGCTAATTTTTGTATATTTAGTAGAGACGGAGTTTCACCATGTTGGTCAGGCTGATCACGAATGCCTATCCTCAGGTGATCCACTGGCCTTGGTCTCCCAAAGTGCTGGGATTACAGGCATGAGCACCGTACCCAGACAGAGCTATAAAGGTTCATCAGCCACTTCTGTCAGTGACAGACACTCGCGGTTTCCAACTTTTCAGTTCAGTCAACAATGATGGGATGTGTTTCTGGGTTTGTCCATTATACATGCGTGTACGTTTTTCTCAAGGTATTAGAAAAGGTTAACTTGAAAGGCTAGAGGGCTTACCTATTTAACAATTTGATAGAAACTACCAAATAGTTACTGCATTGTAACTATGCCAATTCACCTACACAGACAGTAATACCCCATAATTTTTCACAACTGGACAAGATTTGCTATTTTTGGCTTGGTTCATGGTTTTAATTTGCTGTCTGTTAAGTGTTAGTGAGCGTACTAGTCCATTTTCATGCTAGTGATAAACACATACCCAAGGCTGGGCAATTTACGAAAGAGGTTAATGGACTCACAATTCCATGTGGCTGGGGAGGCCTCACAACCATGGCGGAGGGTGAAAGGCACGTCTCACATGGTGGCAGCAAGAGAGAAAATGAGGAAGAAGCAGAAGTGGAAACCCTTGATAAACCCATCAGACCTCATGAGACTCACTATCATGAGAACAGCACAGGAAAGACCAGCCCCCATGATTCAATTACCTCCACTGGGTCCCTCCCACAATACACAGGAATTCTGGGAGATACAATTCTAGTTGAGATTTGGGTGGGGACGCAGCCAAACCATATCAGTGCATTTCATTTTATTTTCATATTTAATGGCCATTTGTATGTCTCCTTCTTTAAATTGCCTGTACATTCTTTTTTGACCTAACAGTCATCAAAGGGATGGACGAGTATTATCTTAGGGTCACATAGTAGCTAAAAGTATTGTGACATAAAACTATGTGAGAAACGGTCTTTGTGGAGCAGTAAGAAGACCTAAGCTGTCATTATGATTAATATTTGATGGGCATTTGTTATGTGTGAACCATTATGCAAACTGATTATAGATATGAGTCCCTACGTTAATTCCAGCAGCAGGCTTGTGAGGTAGATGTTATGATCTTCATAGTAGAGATGACAAAACTGAAGCTCAGAGATATAAACCTACTTATCTAGGGGCAGAATTGGGAAGCAGTAGAGAGAGTATTAAAGCCAGGGCCCTGCTCCAACCTGCCCTGTCTGCAATGACCTTAGCAACCTAACTGACACCAAGGGACTGGGGAATGAGCAGAGATAACGTCTCTGATAATCATAAGAAATTGTGGTATTAATACAAAAATTAGCCAGGCATGCTGACACATGCCTGTAGTCCTAGCAGCTTGGGAGATCACTTGAGCCTGGGAGGCAGAGGTTGCAGTGAGCTGAGATCATGCCACTGCACTCCAACCTGGTTTACAGAGTGAGACTCTGTCTCAAAAAAAATCATTCTGTCTTCTCAATTATTTTAAACTTTTATAAAGTCTTCTTAACTCTAGTTGCACGCTTTATTGTAAAGACTGCTTTGTCAAATATTTTTCTGAACACACAATCTTTCTTTGGTATTGTTTGCCTGGTATAATGTTTTCAATCTTTGTCTCTGTTTTAAATGAGTCTCCTATAAATATCATTTCATTTTAATTCAAAGCGGCATTTTTTTTTTGTTTTAATTGTTAGATTCAGTCTCCTTACATGTAATGAAATTCTTAATATATTTGGGCTGTCAACTTACTCTGCTTTTGTTTTTCTGTGTGTCTTGTCTGTTTTATCTTTCTTTATTTCAAATTAGAAAATGTTTATTTACATATTTTCTGTATGAATTAGGAAATTATAAATAATGTTACCATTTTTAAGTAATTACCATAGAATTACAATGTGGATAATTGATATATCAAATATTATATTTATTGTGACTTTTCTTCTGTCTCAAAAAAAAATAGAAATCATGGATTTAAGAAGCTGAAAGTTTTGCACTGGTTTCCTGATGTAACTGAAGATTTATTTTTTACTATTTGCACAAGAGTCAGAATACACTGCTAACACATACCAGGTTAAAATTTGAGTTCATATCCTAGCTTTATCACTCTCAAGCTGCGTGCGTGGCTTTGAGCAAATCACTTGTCTTCTCTGAGCCTGTTAATGCATAAATCAAATGAGAATAATATTTGAGCTTATTAATTTAAGGCATTTGTGCAGATGACCAAAATGATCATAGAATAAAAGCCTTGAACACAGAGCCTCGTTGTGGCGTACATCATCAGTGTTCGATAGGGTTGGCCGTGATCGTTATACATCAACAGCAGCTGAAGGGGTGTTTATGAAGCTTGCTGGGCTTCATGCAGAAACCCGCATCTGATTCCTGAGCGAGTCAGGCTGCAGGTGAGAAGGAAATGATCCAAACACCCAGATGTCACAAAGAATTTATCATTTCTGATCCCTTTCAGCCTGAGCACCAGAATCATAAAACGTGAAGCTTCATTGTTAATATTTGCCTCCACTAACCTCAATTCAGCTTCTCCCTAACACATCAGACAGGCTTCCTTGAGAAAAGGCAATCTATTTGAAACCAGTCATGCCTGTCCCTCCTCAAATCCAGCCTTTGTCTCACTCATGCAAAATTTCATGCCCTCAATTTCTAAAGCCCTAGTCTTGGAAGGATTGCATGACCGGGTAAATTTTCTTCTTCTCCGCCTCCCATCCCACAACAAAACCTGTAAATTTCTTTCAGTCCCTTTGTTCCCAAAACTAAAAGAGGCTTCATTTGGTAGCCTTGAAAGATGACATTTGCAAATCAGCAGAAAGCCTAGGCATGAGAGATTGCTCTGAGAACATTCCTCTCCCTCTGTTTCATTTATGATCTGGGAAAAAATATGTGTATCTCATGATCACACACACACACACACACAAATACACACACACACACTACATAGACCTCTCACTGGCCGCTCCCTGCACTATTCTCTGCCATACTGGCCTCTGCTCATTTCCTGGCAGCACGTTTTGCTTCCACATGACCAGGCATGCACATTAATGCATATTAGTGCATTCTGGCTCACCTGGGCTTGTCTTTTTCCCCCAGAAAAGTAAGCCTTGCCAACCAGGCTGTGACTGACACCCTATAGGAACGTTCCTTTCTTAGGACTTCAGAAGTAGCAACAGGCTAGAGAAGTCACCTCATGTCCTTTGCATGATAATAGGGTCACCACTGTACAAGGAGTCCTTGCTGTGTCCAGGCATGAAATTGGGGGATGTCACAGAGGTCATTTTATTTAATATTCATCACAACCTTGTTTCACAAACAGCATGTTCAGCTCACTTTCACAATTAACATCGTGGTCAGCTGGAGTTGGAATGTGACCTCCAGCAGGCTAACCTACATGTGTGCAGTTGAGCTGCTACACCATTCTTAGATTAGCTGCCTCATAAAGAGACCCTGGGATGAGAATTGAGCTTTCTCATGCCAGAACCATCAGTCACTGGCAGTGAGCCATTGTGTGGAGGGACATAAACCTCTAGGACCACGAGCCTTTCTATGACCCTTCCTGGTGACAGAAAGTTGATCCAGCGGCCTGAAGGCAATATTTATGGGAAATTAGCTGGGGCAGGCTTCAGAAGCCAAAGGGATCCAGGGAGAACTGAGTGAAGCTCATGTGATGCTCTCTGCAGAAGCTACTGTATTAAGGAAAGAAAAACCACCCTCAGGTGAACCTGACAACATAAAGCACAATTTCCAGAGGTCCTCAGCTGGTAAATAGAATACTTATGTGTCAGGAATCACACCACCACCAAAGCATGGCACTATGAGTGCAAGCCCAACCCAGTTAGTAGGCCGACAGCACACAATGATCGCTGATAAATGCAGGCACTTGCACACTTTTGCTTGAGTAGTAAGAAATTATTCTTAAATACAATCCCTATATGTATCCTGTGTAGACACATATAGATATATAGGTATGTCTACTGGCACATGCATGGACACAGCCCTGTGCAGACATCTCAGAGAGAAGCAAACCTGCTCCAGATAAAGGAGGAGTGAGAGTCTCATGTTAGAAAAAGATCCTGCAATTTTCTCTCCCACATCCGGCTTCATTCCACTTGGTATATGTCCAATCGCCTTCCTGGGACTGCTGGACTATCCCACCTGTCTGTAGCTTCCTGATCACCTCCACTTTCTGTGCCCTCAATCATGTCGGGGTCGCCACCTGAGACGTGGGTCACCGCCTGCGGAAGTCTGACCTGCAGACCCTGACTCAACAACAGATGAACAAATGCACTCTCACATCATTACAGTGTCTCCAGTGGGCTAGGGATGGCTGCTGGCTGCTTTCAGAGGGCGAAATGCAACCAATCAACCAAGACCCTCTGTCTGTCTACACGTTTATTCATAACAGAAGCACTAAGCTAACACTCTTGTGGATAATTAACACAGTTAAGTGGTTATACGAATGATAAAAAGCTTTAGGTTCTGGGCCCAGAGTAAACACTATTAACAGGTAATTCCCCTTTGATCTTTCACTGAGAGAGCCATCCAGACAAACTTTACATAGTAAACACAGTGGAGACAAAGGGATGTAGGGAAAACAGACTTAACTGAGAAAGCCTCATCTACTGAGAACAAGCTCAGCTGGGAGACTCCCACCCAGGTGGGCTGAATGTTGGCTATCAGACACCCAGATAGCCAACAGAGCAGATCTGTCTTTGGGACCAACAGCCTGAGAGCCTGTGGCGCTTGCAGCTCTCCAGGACTGAAGGCCCTGAGCAGAGATTCATCTACATATTTGTCTGCTCTTTGACAGGTGGTTCTTATTAATACACAGGTGTTTTACATATACACACAACTCAGGAATATACCGAGTAGGCAGCTGTCACCCACCTACCACTCATTACAAAACTGCAAGGTATCCTCCACAAAGGAGCCATGGGGGCAGGGTAAACTTAATATTTCTCAACACTTGTCCCTATTTTCTCCCTAACTTAATGGACCCTCTGGCCACCTTTGGCCTGCCCCATTAAAGCCTTTTGGTCTATCAAAAGGTAATACACTAATCTATAACCTTTCCTAAAAGTTAGTATCTTTAATATTTTCCAGCCACCCCAAGTGAATAGCAACAACTTTCCACAGGAATAATTTATCCCTTATTTCTGCCCAGAGTTTTTCAAATATTATATTTAATTGTCTGCCTCAGGTATTGCAAGCCACCAACACACTGGCTCAATCCAGCCCAACACACCAGTTTTTAGAATTGAAATGATGAGTGTTGCTGCATCGTAAACATCTTGAAATCTTTTTTCTTTGTCCGGAACATTTTATAATATTTTGTTCCCTTTAGAAGAGCATATACTAAGGTGAACCACAAAGCCTGGCCACTTTCTACTGCCTTGTATGTGATCGATTCACACATTCTCACTCCCTGCCCAAGACCTGTGCACATTTAAATTTGCTGCTTCTCATGTACATATCGGTCTCACTTGTTAGGCTGAGAGTTTTGAAATACTAAAGAGACTTGTCCTGTTTATGCTTTATGTCCTAAGTAACAAGCACAGTGGATGAATCCAGTACTCAATAACTTTTGTGTTTGAGTTTTTAAATAATTTATCAGTGACTATAATTTTATTTACTGTTTCAATTATTATAGATCTAGTAGCTTCTGACTGTTCTCTAAAATCCACTACGTAACAAACTTGACAATGATGAATGCATTTTGATCCTTGCAGACTATATAAGTTAAAAATATTTAGTATACGGATGTCCAGAATGAGCTAGACTCAGAGATCACAATTTATGCCAATCAAATTCCCAGAAATTGTATAATAAACCAGGAAGGCCTTATGTTCGCTTGAGACAAACCATATAATTTATTGCAATTGTAGCAAAAGAACAAAACTGCTGCTATGTCTTTTTGACTCTTACCTGAATACTTGGGTATGTGTGTTTGTTACTGTGAGTGTGTGCATGTGTGTATCTGTGACCATGTGTCTGTGTGTGTGTCTATGTGTGTGTCCATGTGCATGTGTTGTGGGGGGTGTGTGTGTGTGTGTGTGTCCAAAGGATGGGATTTGGGGATAGGAAAACAGAAATGATGGTAAAAAAATATATTTTAAATTTTAATATTTCTGTACTTTCTTCCTTACAAAACCA
Organism: Cheracebus regulus; assembly: GCA_963574635.1. Lineage (NCBI taxonomy): Eukaryota > Metazoa > Chordata > Mammalia > Primates > Pitheciidae > Cheracebus > Cheracebus regulus. The sequence goes on from CAUYQU010064094.1 coordinate 29,002, forward strand.
TAATGCTTGCTTGGTCTAAAGAAAAACAAGTTCATTAATAAAAACAATACATCTTTGTCCTACATTTATATCTAGAAAGTCTCTATTGTATTTTTAGCCCATGAACTTTGAAAGATACAGACTAATATCAGAATTTAATAGTAGTTTTTAGAATTGAAACCTAAGTATTGCTGCAACATAAATATCTTTTTTTTTTTTGAGATGGAGTTTCACTCTTGTTGCACAGGCTAGAGGGTAATGGCATGGTCTCAGCTCACTGAAACCTTCGCCTCCTGGGTTCATGCAGTTCTCCTGCCTCAGCCTCCCGAGTAGCTGAGATTACAGGCATGCACCACCACGCCTGTCTAACTTTGTAATTCTAATAGAGACAGGGCTTCACCATGTTGGCCATGCTGGTCTCGAACTCCTGACCTCAGGTGATCCACCTGCCTCGGCCTCCCAAAGTGCTGGGATTAAAGGCGTGAGCCACCGCACCTGGCCATAAAGATCTTTAAAACAAGTTTGAAGGAGGCACTAAGATGACGTCCTGACAGCCCAAGCATTTCATTTATTTTGCATATTCTGTACACCTCTGTTTTTACAAAAGCTACAAAGGTCTTATATTGAGAGATATCACTTTTATAAGTGAAAATAACACTTGTGTGTCTTATATCAACGAGTCAATGTAATCTCTGTCCCTTTCTTAGCACCACACACTTTGAAACCTAAGAAGCCAATATTGAAGTTTATTAGCAGGTGGTATGTCTTGAAACAGCTGTGAACTTTTTGTGTTGTTTTTGTGCAAGGTGGTGCTCCTGAGTAAGGGGCAGAAATGACCCAGACTTCTGGGGTGCAGTTATCACAACACACACTTCTGGTTCCTCAGGGTGGGGACCTCTGAGGCTGCTCTCCTCTGCCTCTGTGACAGATCCTTCACACGGGCCTGCCCTGCCGGAGGATCTAAACTGCACCCCACGTAAAGGAGAAACTCAGAGATCAGGCAAGAGTCGCAGGTCCCCTAAGGAGAAGCTAGCACAGTTATGTCAATTTTACATTGAATCAGCAATTTACCAAAGTACAACATACTGGAAATAAAGTTTGTTATCTAGAAATGAAAGACAGAAAACTGCACAATATAAATAATCATGTGAAAAATATAATTAACTCTGTGGGTTTCACACATGAAATTACTTAAAGCTCTTTGCTTTTTTCTCTCTCTCTATGCTTTTGAAGATTATTTGATGTAATCAATAATATCCCATGAATTCTTCTCTTCTATTTTTCTATTTAATGGGATCTACCAGCTTCAGTGTTGATGTTTTTTTGTTATGTTGATTCTTTCAACTAAACGTCAAAGATAAAAGGTATTTTATTTCAAAGAAACATGAAGTTCTTCTTTTAGTAAGTGGTGTATCAATGGCATATTTTCAGACATACAGCACAAGAATGCAGCTCAAACCCTATTAGATGTTTCCCTATTTGTTTGTAAATCCCCATAAATCAGCCTTTGTTTTGTTATTTATTCATTTTTTTGTGAGGGGACAGAGTCTCACTCTGTTGCCCAGGCTGGAGTGCAGTGGCATGGTCTCCACTCACTGCCACCTCCACCTCCTGGGTTCAAGCAATTCTCCTGTCTCTGCCTCCAAATTAGCTGAGATTACAGGTACCTGCCACCACATCTGGCTAATTTTTTTTTATTTTTAGTAGAGATGTTGGCCAGGCTGAACTCAAACTCCTGACCTCAAGTGATCCACCCGCCTCAGCCTCCCAAAGTGCTGGGATTGCAGACGTGAGCCATCGTGCCCAACCCCCATAAATCAGCCTTTGTGATCAGATCTGACGGTGTTTGTGTGTGGAGAGAAACACATTTGCGCAGGTCTACAAATGCAGGGCCTATGAAGAAGCCAAATATAGGGTAGAATTTTACTCACAAAAATACAGGAGAATTGACAAAAGGAAGATGAGTTCACTCAAGGTTTGTAAGTCACGGTAAGTTCAGTCCTGGTCGTGTGCATTGTCACCATGTGTTTTGTGGGTTCTGTTTCCAGCACCCGCCCCACAGCACTGCCTGTAGCCAACACAGCGGAAAAAGAAGGAGTTTATGGGGGGAGGGGAGGGCTGGGGCCATCTTCACCATTAACCCACTGGTCTCAGTCATTCCCACAGGATGGAAACCCAAAAGGCCCATGTTTGCTTGGCTGAAAGATGCACTAAATTTCTTTCCCCTAAATTCTGCTGAAAAAGAATATGAGTCTTGTGCCCTCAGTATGCCTGGGGATCACAATTTGGTTTTGAAACAATTGTGCCCCCTCAAGTCCCTGAAAATCCATGCAGGGTGAGCTAAGAGTGCAGGCATCATGTGGGACAGGCTTGCATCCAGCCCTGGTCTTGGGATCCCTGCCTGGTGTCTCTGCTTGCCAGTCCCCAGTGTCCTTATTTACATTCATAGAGTAACAATAGGGAGATAACAGATAGCACTCAACTATGGAGGTGGGGCATGGACACAGGACTAAACTGAGGACTAGCTAACACAGGTCAGGGGTGGAAGAAGCTTTCCATAGAACATGTCCATCAGTGTGCAATGTCACTTTACTGTTGCCATGGCAACACCCAGAGTTACTGCCCCTTTCCATGGCAATGACCCAATGACCCGGAAGTTACCACCCCTTTTTTTAAAAAGTCTGCATAGTCTGCCCCTTAATTTGCATATGATTAAAAGTGGATATAAATATGACTGCAGCATTGCTCTGAGCTGCTGCTCTGGGTGCACTGCCTATGGGAGAGCCCTGCTCTGCAAAGCAGTGCCTCTGCTGCTGCTGTGCACAGCCACTTCCATAAGAGCTGCTGTTTAACACCACCAGCTCACTCTTGAATTATTTTCTGGGTGAAGCCAAGAACCCTCCCAGGCTAAGCCCCAATTTCAGGGCTCGCCTGCCCTGCATGACTACTGCCCGGTGAAGGTTAACTGTGATCATGTCTGCAGACTTTATCCCCTGTCACTTAGGAAGTACTCCACAAATGGTACCTACCTATCATTGTTGTGGTTTCACCACCTGCATTTGCTTATAGCACACAGTGTCTGAGGTATCATTAAAAATCTTGTGCTCTTTAGTTATTACAGCCATCTGTAAATCTCCCATTTCACAGACAAATGAACCTGGGGTCCAAGTCAAAGCTGTGCAGCCAGCAGTGACTATGCTGAGCTCACACCAGCTTTTCTGTTCTAAAACCACACATACTGCCTTGAATCAACCTCATGGGTAGGTTGAGACCCAGCTTTCCCAGCCCAACATGTCCACGTGTGTGTAAAACCGAAAAAACAAGGAGCAACAGGTGAAGAGATTCCTGCTGGAAACAGCTGGAAATAAATTATTTCCTTAAACTTCAGGGTAAACCTGAGCCATCTTTCTCTCACCCTTCCGTCATTAGCAATTACGTAGAGACCACTTGTAAGAGCTGCAGAATGGTGGCTATAGCTTAGATACAAAGGGTAGATGTGTTTTGTTTCATGTAGGCAGCATGTTTTTAACTTTCTATTGTTGAAACGGACACACACATTCAAAAGTAGAGAGAATAGTATCGTAACCTCTAAAGTACCCGTCATTCACCTGAAATCATTATCAACTGCTAGCCAGTCACTTCATAGAATTTTCTCAAACCATATAATTGGCAAATGTTTGATGTGGAAACAACAAAGCAACCTTGGTAATTATGAATCGGCTTCATGCAACTGCTTCACACGTTTATCCTATCCATTTGGTTTCTGAAGACATCTGAATTTCAGAGCATGAAACTTCTTCAGATGCTTCTTGAGATACAAGGAGTGGCTCCTAGTCTTGTGGAGCCTATTATCAATTAGCTTTAAAATGTGGAAGGAAAATTAAAATAAGCCATAGATGGACCTAACCTCTGTACTCACTGCTTCACAGAAGACAGCACCATCACTCTGCCCCAGGTGGTCCACAAAGACACAGCAGAGGAGATGGCTCATGCTGGGCATTAGAAGAAGCAGAGCTCTGCAGCAGTTGGCAGAGGTGGAGGCTCTCCGTGGGAAAGGCTGTGCTTAGCAGAGCACAGCAGGCAGAAGACATTACACAGACAGCCCTCAACCTACACAGCGCTGGTCCCAGCATTGCCAGGGTCAGGTTTCAGCAAAGGGTTAATTTTCCAAACCCTGGGATCCCTAAGGTGACTCCATTTATGGGCCTGGAATCCCAATTCTCTACTCCACCTGTAGACATAATCACCAGGTCTTTTTTCTTTTGAGTTGGAGGTGCCCAGGCTGGAGTGCAATGGCTCAATCTCGGCTCACTGCAACCTCTGCCTTATGGGTTCCAGCAATTCTCCTGCCTCCACCCCTCAAGTAGCTGAGATTACCGGCATGTGCCACCATGCCTGGCTAATTTTTGTATTTTCACTAGTTTCATCATGTTGACCAGGCTGGTCTCGAACTCCCAACCTCAGGTGGTTCGGCTGCCTTATCTTCCAAAAGTGCCAGAATTACAGGTGTGAGCCATGGCACCCAGACTTACCAACTCTTACTACTTCCATCTCCTTGGCCGCCTCTCAAATCTATGCCCTGATCTCTAGGCCACCTCCTTAACCTGATTTCCAGCTGCAACATCTCTCTCATAAATTACTGCAGTGGCTTTCCCGCAGGGCTCTCTGCTTCTACTCTTGAGCATGGCAGTGTTTCCTCCCTGCTGCAGGGTGGAGTATAGATCTGTATCATAGCTCCCCAACCTTAGGATGAAATGCATGCTGCGCTGTCTGGCTGCAGGCCTCCTCATGACCCAGCGTCTCAGTAGCTCCATCAGAGGTCGTCTTTTCTCTCAACACCACACTGAGAGTCTCCTGCTTTGTCTGCATTCTGAGCCTGTTCACAGGCTGTTCCCTCTGACAACCCTGCTTTTCTCTTGTCACATGCACTCCAGTCTCTGCTGACACGTCACCGACTCTGGGCTACCCAGCCTAACTCCAGGGTATGGAGGCCTCCGAGCTGTGTGCTTCTAGATCACCCTTACATAATACCACGTTTTATCCTATTACCTATTTCATGCTGCCTTTCACTGTAGCTTGTGAGCTCTTGAAAGGAAACGAGGTGTCTGTCCCATTCATCATGATAAACCAGCATTAAGGCTGATGCCTTACGTGGAGTTGAATTAAGACTTGAATAAATGACCACCAATCAACGTTTCTTCTATACCATATTTTCCCTCTATCCAATACTACGACTGTTTTTGGATTTTACACTTCTTCTTGTTTCCAGTTTTGACCTTAAAACATACCATTGCATTTTCCAGACTCTGTTGAAATGTGTGATCTTAACAGATTTGAAGAGCATATTCGAGAGTTCAGCAATTTTTGCTGGATAGTTATATCATTTTTTATTCATTCAACCTAGAAACTCATTTTTTTTCTAAGAATGACCCCTGTTTTAGACAATCAAATTTACCTTTAAGCAAAAAATATCATAGAGTTGCTGGATCGTATAATTAAATTACGTACAATTTAATTAAGCTCCTATAGAAGAAAAAAAGAAAACAGGAACACTAACACCAAAATGTTAATAGTAGATGCTTCTGAGGCTGAATTGTAAAACCAGGGTAATTTCACCTCTTTTAAAATTTTTATGTTAATATAAAAGAATCTTTAAAGATGAAGTGTTATGGTTAGTTTAAAAATCCATCAAAAAGAAAAGGTTTTGCAACTAAGTGCAAAATAACATGATGCAAAGTTTTATGAAGATAAAGAAGAAAAATCTATGTTAATCTCAATAGGGGTTTAGGGGAAAAACACATAAAATTAATCATTGTTGTTATAGTTCTTAGAAAACCAGAAGTCTACATTATTGATGATTTTAAAAATAATACTTGGAAAATTGAACTGTCCTTAATCTGAAAGATGGGGTTTGCAGCTACCTCCATGGACCAAGTGACCAGGGCCCGTTTCTGAACTAAAACATTTTTTTTTAAATGTCAATGGTTGTGACAGAAGAGGAAGGAGGAGAAGGAGGAGGTGGAAAAGAAGAAGGGAAGGAAGTGATAAAAGAGAAGAATATGTGATAGAAACTACATGTGGCCCGCAAAATCTAACATATCTGCTACCTGGCTCGTTATGGAAAAACAAGTTTGCTAACTTCTGTGATAAAAGATATCTACAAAGTATTACACAAGTATTATATCTAGTATTCAGATGCCAAAATCTATCTTCCAAAATACAGAAATGGCTTAAACCTCCTGCTATCACCACTTCAATTCAACATTAAACCAAGGGTCAATTCAGTAAACAAACCAAGAAGAAATATATCCTTATTTATAGGGCTGCATAGTATTCCATGGTGTATGTGTGCCACATCTTCTTTATCCAGTCTATCATTGATGGGAATTTGGGTTAGTCCCAAGTCTTTGCTATTGTGAACAGTGCTGCAATAAACATACGTGTGCATGTATCTTTATAGTAGAACGATTTATAATCCTTTGGGTATATACCCAGTCATGGGGTTGCTGAGTCAAATGGTATTTCTGGGTCTAGATCCTCGAAGAATTGCCTTACTGTCTTCCATAATGGATGTTCTTTGCAGGCACATGGATTAAGCTGGAAACCATCCTTCTCAGCAAACTAACACAGGAGCAGAAAACCAAACACCGCATGATCTCACTTATAAGTGGGAGTTGAACAATGAGAACACATGGACACAGGGAAGGGAATATCACATACCAGGGCCTGTCAGGAGGTCGGGGACAAGGGGAGGGAGGGTGTTAGGAGAAATATCTGCTATAGACGATGGGGTGATGGATGCAGCAGACCACCATGGCACATGTATACCTGTGTAACAAACCTGCACGTTCTGCACATGTACCCCAGAACTTAAAGTATAATAAAAACAAAAATTTTATGCATAAAAATAATACAGCATTTATATATGTATAAATATATATACACATGCACACATGCATGATAGATGAAAAATCTATAATAATCTGTAGAAAAACTATTTGAATTAAAGAGTAAATTTGGCAAGTTTTCAGTTACCAAATCAATGTAAAAAATCAATTTTTTTTCATTTAGCAGCATTTTGTATACTACAGCAACAATCTGCTATAAATAATTTTTCAATGCTATTTACAACATAATAAAAACAAATATCTAGGAATAAAACTAAAGAAAGATATGCAAGACCTTCACAATACAAATAGCTTAAAAATTACTCAGAGTTCCTTTGAAAATGCATAAATCGATATAAAATATTCATAGCTTGGGACAATTGATAGTGCAAATAAATGCCACCAAATTGATCCATAGAGTCAATGCACACCCAATCAAAATCTCAACAAAATTTTAAATCAGAATGTATGCACTGATTCTAAAATGCATATAGAAACATAAAAGGCCAAGAATAACGAAAACCATTTTGAAGATGTAGTACAGAGTTAGAAAACATATTCCCGGACATCAAGGTTTAGTTAATGTTATACTAATTAAGACAGTGTGATGCGAGTGCAGGATGGGACAAACCAATGAAACCAGGCAGAGAATCCAGACACCTACTCACATGTAATGGTCACTCAATTTATGATATTCTGTCAATGCAGAGAAGTAGGAAAGAGTGATTTTTTTCTGTGATAAATGGTCCAGAGTCCCCTAGATATGATATGAGGAAAATTAATTCCGTACATAATAAATAAAAATAGTTGTATTGTGTAGATCTAAAGTGAATATCAAACCAGTAAATGTTCTAGAAGAAAACATAATATCTCCATGCCTTTGGGATATGCAAAGATATCTTAAGATACAAAAAGTAGTAACAATAAAGTTAAAGAATTACAAATTTGGCGATATTAGAATCTCAAAAGAAGCCATCAAGTAGGAGAAGAACTTTCAGTATACATGTATTCATCAAATGTCTCATATCCGCAACATACAAAGAATTCTAAAATCAAAAAGAAAATGACATAGAAACCAACAGAAAAAAAAAACGATATGTGAGTTGTCACTCACCAAAAGTATCCAAGATGTCATATAAATATGTCTAAATGTGCATATCCTCATTAATTACCAGGACAGTGAAAATTAAAACCTCAATGAGCTATCATCACATAAGTAACTCAGTCGCTCAGATTCAAAAGCTGACAACGTGAGGCTTTCCTGAAGATACCAAGCAAGTCAAACAGTTGTAAAATGTCGGCAGGAATAAATCTGTTTTGACTACTTTGGGCAACTATTTTAGCAAGATCTCCTCAAGTTGAACCAATGTACACCCCATGGTTAAGCAATTTCAGTTTTTGGACTATGCTCAACAAAACTCCACACACATGACCACCAAGACATATGCCAGGATAGTCATAGCAGCACTACTCAGGAGATCTGCATGCTGAAAACAATTCAAATGTGTCTCAACAGTAAAGTGGATAAATACACATTAGTGTATTCACACAATGACAGGCTACATGTAATACAAATGAATGAATGAAGGTCACAGCCAGTCACATGAATGAGTCTCCCAAATAAAATCCCCAATATTGGACTCCACAAGGAAAATTGTTTATATTTTTGAAATGATGGTTGTCTTTAGGGAGGATAAGGCCAGTGATCGGAGGGGGCTGCTGTGGCATTTTCTCGATGTCCCTAAATGTCTGTTTCCTGACATTGGTGGTGATTGCATATGTGTACCTCTGTCCACTTTGTGATAATTCAAGGCGCGATGCACGAATGATCTCTGTGTGCATGTGTGTTTAATGTTCTAAGTTTTTGAATACACACAGTGATAATCAGTGGATTACGCTATGTTCAAGCAAAAGCTTTAAAGCGATAAACATATTATCCACCCCATAATGCTAAAAAGGTATTACAAATAATGGAAGGAAAAATTGCTTCCAAGCCACTTCTCTGTATCTTAGGACCACTTAATAAGTCCTCAAAGTTTTGCATTATTTACTATGAATTATGGAGTAATATTCTTCTAAAGTAAATGTGGAGGCAAAGGAGATTCAGATAAAATCTCGTAAGTCATGAAGCACATTATTTTGAAGTGCTAGTGGCAACTCTAGTCTTATCTATGAAATCTGCATTGCATCACTCTCCAGCCTATATTTTAATGGATGAGAGTAAAATTTAAAGTGTATATTTTACCGTAAGCAGAGGGTATCCATAATTATGATTATCTAACATGTATTCATTTTCTGGAGTGTTTGTCCCCTGAAATACTCAAATTCACAAAAATGATTCTGTTAAGGGACTACCTGATAGGTAGAAAACACATTTAATTATTGATTCTGTGAGAGGTAAACATGTTTTTGTTAAAATTTGGCATCCAGGTCGGGCGCAGTGGCTCACGCCTGTAATTCCAGCACTTTGAGAGGCCAAGGTGAGTGGATCACGAGGTCAGACGTTCAAGACCAGCCTGGCCAAAATGACAAAACCTCGTCTCCACTAAAAATACAAAAATGAGCTGGGTGCAGAGGCAGGCACCTATAATCCCAGCTACTCGCAAGGCCGAGGCAAGAGATTCTCTTGGACCCAGGGGGCAGAGGTTGCAGTGAGCTGAGATCACACCATTGCAGTCCAGCCTGGGCAACAGAGTGAGACTCGGTCTCAAAAATAAAATAAAATAAAAATATTGGCATCTAATGTATTGTTAAGGACTAAAAGGGTCTCTTTTTAGGCCAGCAGGGTTGCTCATCAGGACACTGATGCAACGTGTCAATGACCAATGTGAGTGATGGGGTTTCCGCAGCTGAGCCACAGGACTCAGGTCATTTAGCCTGCATGGATATAAATTTTCCATTATCCTGGAGCAAAAGTAGGCACAGGCATGCCAACTCTATTCTTTTCTATTATAAAAGTTAGTTTAGTTATTGCAAAAAGAAAAAGACAACATTTATAGAAAAGATGACTCAACAAAAATATGAAATGTTTTTCTAACAAGCTTTGACTTTTTCATTAGCCATAAGAAGGGCACATATATCAGCTATCTTAAGAATTTCATTCACATAAGTTAAAAATTAATTGCTACTAAGAGTGCTTAGTGAAGAGACTAGTAAACATGATCTATGTGAATAATTTCACATTATACATATAGATGGTTATTTTCATTTTCCATAAACTGTGAAAAATCACAATAAAAATGTCAAACTGTGGTAGGAAAAGCTGGTATTTGGGAAGCTGAGAGAGGGCGTTTATGCTTATCTTTACTAACTTATGTACCTGTTTATTGTCTAAGTTACTTTGCTTACAAGCTTTCATATTCTAATTTATTTCCCCAGACTGTAAACCATTTCCTTGTGCTCATATCAGCTTAATCATGTCTAATGGAGTTCCATTCTTAGCTTCATTCACCAATGTGCTTTCCACTGATGGAGGTTTGGTAACAAGAATTCCTCCCTATCCATCAGCAGCCACCCAAAGACCTCCTTCTCCAGTCAATTGTTCCTCACTGTTCCATCTCAAAGGGAGTCCTCCTTAGAACTGCTGTGAACACGGATCATTGCACTTGGCTTTATTCATGCAGTGTAGGACGGAACAGAACTCTCAAACTGAACACTCACAACCTCTTCCCAACACATTCACATTAGAGAGAAGCCCACACCCTATAATTTGTGCAATGCTGTCCTGGTTTGAGAGTACACTTGATGCTGAAACAATGATGAATATCAACACTAGCAAAGATGCTGAAATAGATGTGACTTTCTTTCAAAGCAGTCAGTTGTATACACCTACTATGTACCCATGAAAATTAAAAATATAAAATTTGTGAAAAGCAACCACTTCGATTATTCTAAATGCCTAAGAATATACTTACAAAAGGAAAAGCCTAAGAGCTGAAGATGCATTCAAACTGACTACCAAACTAAGAATGTGAAAGAGAGCATTACGTGATACCATTTTATGCCCATCAGGTGGGGATTCTGAGCAGGATAGGTTAATTCCAAGAGCTGGTATGAACATAACATAATGGGATCCTTGCCACTGCTGGGGGCAAAATAAATCTGGCTCAGCCATTCTAAAGAGCAAATTAGTGGAATCACATTAAATTGTGAATATATATATGTCCTTCCTCTGCAGTCCTGTGTGTGGTAAATAACCCAGGGTCATTCTCATGCTGGGCTGGGGGTAAACAACTGTGCATGTTAAGTGGGAAGAATGAAGCAATTGAATTTCCCATCAATCAAGAATGGGTGTGGACATGACCACAGGTGCTTACCATGGAATGCCACGTAGCCACTAGAAGTAACAAACATAATATACATGTGACTACATAGATGCATTTTAAAAATAAATACTGGTAAACTTCAAAGTACTGAGAAGACTAGGGATTTGAGCCAATCGCATTTCTCTTTTTCTCTAGCAGTAAACCACCATCTTTGATAATTTTAGAATCAGGGGTGTACATTTCTACTACATTAAAAAAATTAGAATCAGAGTTATTTCCATTTTCTCAATAACATACTGGAAGTTCCAAAATAATAGACCAATGCATTAAAATTCAAATGAAGATTGATGGCCAGTTTAGTATTTGAACATATGGGATGTTTAATCAAATATGGGGTAAGTATAAAGACATTTTCAGACATGAAAATCTCAGAAAGAAATGTCACATAACCAATCCCCAGCATAAAGCACGGAAAGCGCTTCACCAGACAGGGAAAAAGAAGGACTTTGCATCCGGGAACCAGGGGATCCAGCCCTGGAGAGGAAGGGTGATGCCAGGAAGATGGTGAAGGATGAGCCTGGGGCGTTGGTGCTCGGGCCTGAGCCAGCCAGGCTGGGGCAGCTCAGCAGAGCAGGAGGCTCCTTCAGGAAGAAAACATGGACAGAATAACAGATTATTCTGACCATGTGAGCATAAGCATCGATATCTAAGCAAATAAAAGGCATAACAATTATTAGCTCAAGGGAAAGCAGTAAAGCAAAAGATGGTTCATCTTAGGGCTTATATGTTCGTAAAAATTAGCAGAATACTGATATAGAATAATGTGTGTTAGAAGGACTCAAGGCAGAACTACCAATTGACCCAACAATCCCATTACTGAGTATACAACCAAAGGATATAAATCATTCTACCATAAAAACACATACACGCATATGTTCACTGCAGCACTATTCACAAAATAGCAAAAACATGGAATTAAAGTAGACATCCATCAACAGTAGACTGGATAAGGAAAATGTGGTACATACACACCATGGAATATGACAGAGACATAGAAAAACAAATGAGACCATGTCCTTTGCAGCGACATACATGGAGCTGGAGGCCATTACCCTAAGCAAACTAACCCAGGAACAGAAAACTCAATGTCACATGTTCTCACTCATGAGTGGGAGCAAGACATTGAATACACGTGGACATGAAGAAGGGAGCAGTAGACACTTGGACCTAACTGAGGGTGAAGGGAGGACGGTGAGGATGGCAATCTCTCCCTCTCGGGTACTAGGCTTATCACCTGAGTGATGAAAGAATCCGTACACCAAGCCCCTGCCAGATGCAACTTACCTATATAACAAGCCTGCACATGGACCCCCGAACCTGAAATAAAAGTTCAGAAATGTATGTTAGAAAGATTGTGGGAATGAGGGATGGAAGGGGCACACACAGGGAAGAGAGAAGTGAAAGAAAGCTTAAGGCACATCAGCAATATTAGGGATATGACAGATGATTTTAGTAAATAAAAACAGAAATAAGATAAACATGCTCTTTAGCTGTTTGATGATAAAGACCAAAACTCAGCTAAATGTGTTGAAAACGTCCTTGAAAAGAATAATAGAAGGAGTGGATGAATAAAATTTGCTCATCTTTGTGATATGTTTTACAGATTTATGGACCAGTTGATTCTTAAAAATGTGAAAAGTAATAACTTTGATATAACTAGGAACAATGGAAAACAAATTTAAAAATAAGAAGAGTGGCAAATAGTTCAATCTGTGGCTTGAAACATGCACGCACACACACACATACACCCATGCACGCACACACCAACACAGCAGACTTTATAAGGATGTTTGTCCTGTTCAAGCTACAGCCAACACCTGTGCCTTAGAAGATGGCATGAAGAAGAATCTCGGATGGGGGAGGAAAAGGAAACATGTTAATAGCACAGATTCCTACAGATCACAGGAGAGATTGCACCAATAGATGAGAAGTGTAATTAAGTATTTGCACCTAAGCCAGCCCAACTCTCTCCCGCAAATAAAAGGCAGAAAGGAAAAGACAGCCACTAAATAGAAATAAAACTTACATACATTGTAGAAAGCATTAGAGCTTCCAGGAAATGCTGAAGAGTGTCCTCCCACACCCCAGCAGATTCTGCTTTGAGAAACCCTGGCCTACAAGATAGCAACAGGGATTTATTCTTTATTTACTTAGGCTGGAGTGCCGTGGTGTGATCTCAGCTCAATGCAACCCCCGCCTCCCGGTTCAAGCGATTCACTTGCCTCAGCCTTCCGAGTAGCTGGGATTACAGGTGCCCGCCACCATGCCCAGCTAATTTTTGTATTTTTTAGTAGAGACAGAGTTTCACCATGTTGATCAGGCTGGTCTCAGACTCCTGACTTCAGGTGATCCTCCTGCCTTCGTCTCCCAAAGTGCTGGGATTACAGGCATGAGCCACCGCGTCCAGCCCCATCACAGGGATTTAAATTGGAATTTGAAACCCTGACCTGTCACACATTTTCAGGTGACACTGGACGTCTGTTGGAGCCTCCGTTTGCTCATCTGTAAATAAGACCTACCTCCCAGGATTGTCTTAAGAGGTAAATGAGACAACACAATAGAGAGGCCTTAGGGACATTATGCTAAGTGAAAGAAGTCAGTCACAAAAAGACAGATACTGCAGGATTCCACATAGAAGGCAGCTAGTGCAATCACTTTCACAGACAGAGAAGAGAAGGTGTTTGCCTGGAGGTGGGCGGACCCGTGAAAATGAGACATCACTGTTAGAGTCATGGATACAGAATTTCAGTTTTGCAAGGTGACAAAGTTCTAAAAGTTTGTTGCACAGCAATGTGAATGTTGCTACTATGGAGCTGTAGACTTCAAAATGGCTATGATGGTAAATTTTATACTTATATATAACAAGAATGTGGGGAATGTGATAGATTATTACGTTTAAAGAGAAAAAAAGAGATATACACCTGTTTAAATATTTGGAAGTATATTTATGTTATGTGTTTTGTTATTATAATTATTATTATTTTAATTTTAAAAAGATACAATACACAGAATTGGCCGGGTGCGGTGGCTCACACCTATAATACCAGCACTTTGGGAAGCCAAGGTTAGGGGATCACCTGAGATCAGGAGTTCAAGACCAGCCTGGCCAACATGGCAAAACTCCGTATCTACTAAAAATACAATAATTAGCACTCTGTTGTAATCCCAGCTACTCGGAGACTGAGGCAGGAAAATCGCTGGCTGGAACTTGGGAAATGGAGGTTGTGGTGAACCGAGATTACACCATTGCACTCCAGCCTGGGCAAAAGAAAGAAAGAAAGAGAGAAAGAGAGAGAGAGAGAAAGAAAGAGAGAAAAAAAGACAATAAACAGAACAGATTTCAGCAAACAGTGAAGAATTCATAACTGATTGCTTTCCCCATTATTACATTGTGCTCTATGAGGAACTCTATTTATAGTGAGTTTTAGGTTTTCCGAAACAGAAGTTAAGCCTTTTGAGAAAATTCAGTGTGTTTAATCTCTTTTCTCAGTCCCCTACATATGAATGTTTAATTGTGATTGAATCTAGGCAACAAATTTAGATGAGAAAAATTTTTGCAATCTATGCATCTGACAAAGGGCTAATATCCAGAATCTACAAAGAATTAAAACAGATTTACAAGAAAAAAAACAAGCAAGCCCATCCAAAGTGGGCAAAGGACATGAACAGACACTTCACAAAAGAAGACATCTATGAGGCTAACAAACATATGAGAAAATGTTCATCATCACTGGTCATTAGAGAAATGCAAATCAAAACCTCACTGAGATATCACCTCACACCAGTTAGAATGGTGATCATCAAAAAATCTGAAGACAACAGATGCTGGAGAGGATGTGGAGAAACAGGAACACTTTTACAATGTAGGTGGGAGTGCAAATTAGTGCAACCATTGTGGAAGAGTGTGGTGATTCCTCAAGGACCTAGAAATAGAACTACCATTTGACCCAGCAATCCCATTACTGGATATATATCCAAAGAACTATATATTTTTCTATTATAAAGACACATGCACACATATGTTCATTGCGGCACTGTTTACAGTAGCAAAGACCTGGAACCAACCCAAATGCCTATCAACGATAGACTAGATAAAGAAAATGTGGCATATATACATCATGGAATACTACATAGCCATAAAAAATGATGAGTTCCTGTCCTTGATAGAGACATGGATGAATATGGAAACCATCATTCTCAGCAAACTGACACAAGAACAGAAAATCAAACACCACATGGTATCACTCATAGGCGAGTGTTGAGCAATTAAAACATATGGACACAGGGAGGGGAGCATCACACACTGGGGACAGCAGGGGTCGGGGGAGTGGAGGGTGGGGAGGGATAACGTGGGGAGAAATACCAGATATAGGTGATGAGGGGAGGAAGGCAGCAAACCACCTTGCCATATATGTACATATGCAACAATCCTGCATGATCTGCACATGTACCCCAGAACATAAAGTACAATAAAAAAAAAGAGAGAAATACAAAGATTATTTTAAAAAGAAAGGAAAATACAGTCTTTGAGCCCAGATTAATGGGATTGGTGCAGCAGGATTTCTGGCAGTAGAAAAGAAGCCCAGATTGAAGGAATATTTTAATATTCGTGAGAAAAGAATTGCAAACTGAAATGAGTACAAGGAATTGACAGTTCTTATAGTTGACCACTGATGCTGACCTCAGAAAGACACAGGCACAAGAAAGACCCCACTTGACTGTAAGATGATCAGTAGGGCAAGCGAAGTGAGTTATCGCAGTGACAGTGTCTCAGCCTAGAGAGGAATGGACGTGGTGAAACAGCGTCCTGTATCTGGAGCAATGCCCAAGGTTCGTAGGTGTACGCCAAGGAAATCAAGGGTGAGGACACACACAAGAAGTGAGTTTAAGAGCAGAGGTTTAATAGGCAAAAGAAAGGGAAAAGAGAAAAGCTCTGTCTCCTGCAAACAGAGGAGCGCTCTCCAGTAGGTCTTCCAGTTTCCTAGTGAAATGCACGGGGTTTCATAGATGATCTTGAAGAGGCAGTGTCTGATTTACATAGCATCCAAAATTGATTGGACCAGGCATGCCACTTACATAATGCACAAAGCAGCTGCTGCCACACCCTCGTCTTTCACTATGCGGATGGTGTCTCTACCTGGGTGGTGCCATGTTGCCTGCTCCTTTGCTATACACATGGTTGACAAAGAAAACAGAAGATGGAGTGTCCATGTTGAACATGCCTGGCCCTCAGGTAGCCTTCTCTTTTCCTTCCTTCCTTCCTTCCTTCCTTCCTTCCTTCCTTCCTTCCTTCCTTCCTTCCTTCCTTCCTTCCCTCCCTCCCTCCCTCCTTCCCTCCCTCCCTCCTTCCTGCCTTCCTGCCTTTTTCTTTTCTTTCTTCTTCCTTTTTTTATTGACTGTCTTGCTCTGTCACCAGGCTGGAGTGCAGTGGCATGACCTCGGTCCTGGGTTCAAGCAATGCTCCTGCCTCAGCCTCCTGAGTAGCTGGGATTATAGGCACTTGCCACCACACTCAGCTAATTTTTGTATTTTTAGGAGAGATGGGGTTTCACCATGTTGGCTAGGATGGTCTCCATCTCCTGACCTCATGATCTGCCCGCCTTGGCCTCCCAAAGTGTTGGGATTACAGGCGCGAGCCACTGTGCCCACCCCAGGTAGCCCTTTTCTATTGGCACAACTGCTGGCATTCACCCGTGCAAGCTTCCAGCTTGCTTATCTACGTCTGCAGCTCCATTTTACAGGCTGTTCTTTGTTAGAAAAGAAATGATTTGTGGGGGCTGCTTTTTGTTAAAAGGGAAACCTTACTGAGGACTCTTACTCTCACTAACTTCCTAAATAACTTCTTTTTAGCTCCTGTAACAGTGGGGTGGGGGAACCAGCAGACCAGAGTCACTGGGTGCCTGAGGTGTGGAAAAGGGTAACCACAGCCCAGCTGGCACCCCGGGGCCCTGCGGAAATGCAGCCTGGGGCACCAGAACCTCAGATACTCCGGGAGACAAAGGAAGTCTGGATATTTATGCAAAATCTTAAAATGTTAAAAGACTGGTTTGAAACTGTTTAAAACACTTCCTGAGCATAACAAAATGTGCCACATGTCTACAGAGCAGACTTGGTACAAAGAGCTGGAACATCTTTTTTAGAGTCACAGGCTAGAAATGACCTATTTGGCATCTGTGCCATCAGATTGGATCTGAAGCCTAGAGATGAAAAAAGACTTGTCCAAGGTCACTGTGAGCTGCTGAAAATAAGTGCATACATAACCCCATGTTCTCAGTCCAGGATTCTCCCCCCAAAAAAGGGGCAGAGGTCTAGGATACACAAATAAGTTGATTCCTATATGGAAGGGAGACCCTGACCTCATGTTCATGAAGTGTCTCAAGTGTGCACCCTTCAAGCTAAATACATACACACCCCTTAGATTTATGCTGTGAATTACAATAGATAATAATATCACACTATATTTCATAAGGATTAAAAGCATTATTTTTAAAAAATATAAACTTTTAAAATACACTACATTTTTACTATCCTATTGGATATTCACTCATTTTAAACAAAAAGTCCCAACGCTGGGTGTATTTCAGGTAATTCTGACCTACTGTGAGTGACGAATAAACCTTTGATGCTTAACTTTTGTCATCTGTATAAGGACGATGGTGTAATTAGTCCTAGTGTTTTGATGACAGTTATTGTGTTATTGTGAAACATGGCCAGTCATTGTCAAACCCCCTACATTTACTAAGAAAGAAATAATATTTTGTACATAAAAATTTTGATAATTGCTCTTATCCAAAAAGAGAAAAATGAAAAATTATTTTTCTCCAACAATGTAAGCTAATGCATAAGACATAACTCTCATTGTTTTATTTTGGTAAAGGCATAATATTCACAAAAAGAAGGTCATAACTCAGTTCTATGTTCTTAAAAAAAATTAAGTTCAACTGCTCATAATTGGTTTAAATGTTACCGTTTGCATAATGCATGATTTCTTTATTAAAATACCAAGACAGAAAAACACATTACCTCATTTGAAAAAAGCTTCAGGATGAATCTTTCCTGTAGCTTCAGATGATTTAAAATTGATCTCCTATAGCTTGTCCTACTTTTATATTCTTAACAACAGACAAAATAGTTTCTTTTAATTTTAAGTCAAACTCTTTTGAGGACACATGATTGAGTTACGTTGCTATTTTCAGAGTGTACTCAAGGGCTTATTTTATCTTTCCTCAGTAATCCGACTGCAGAGGGGATAAAGACACCACAACAGGTATTTCATGCTCATTAACGTGAGATAAGCCTTGACGCCTCCAATGATGGAACATGTGTCCCAAGCAGATCCATTTGCCCATCATGCCTTCTTGTGTGTCTGTCTTGGTAGATTGCCCTGCACAAGAAAACTCCCAACTGCAAGGAAGACCAGGCAAAGTTCTCTTCAGGAAGAGGAGAGGAGAAGGCAGTGGAACTGAAGCTCTCATAAAAAAATAAAAAATAAAAAAATGATATCTGCTTTTCCAATGAACATTTCCTGGTCATCTGCCCCTAAGCCAGGTTGCAGCTGTGGGAGTCAGAAAATAACTAGAACACTGCTCCTAATCCTTGTGGTTTGAAGGGGAGGATGTGGCATCAGAGGGAAGGGCCATTGTCCAGGCTAGGCACAGGACGCGCAAATGCTGCAAGGAAGAGCTGATGAAGTTATAACCTGTGGGTCCAGACTCAGCTTTCTCCTGGAAAATAAGAATCTGGGCATTTGAAAGTCCTGGGTTTTAAGTTGGATCTTGATGGATGTCTTTCGTCAAGAAGGGATTGAAATTTTCATTCTTGGAGGATTAAAAAAAATAAGGGGAAAAAGTATCTTTCCATATAAGAATCAATACCAAAGCACCCTTCACTAAGAGAAAACAGGGAGAATGTTTCTGTTTTTCTAAGTTGTGCTCAGTGACCAGTACTCTTGAGTTCTGTGTGCTTAGAAATGAATGGCCGAGTCCTAAGCTAGGAGCAGGGGCTACAGGCTTGTGCATTACCCCAAGCCTCATGTACCAAGGGTTGAGGAAATATATTATGATGATGGATTTTTAGATAATTAGAAGTTTAGATTCAAATACATTCACACAGACAAGAAAATTCCCTAGGTGAACATGCACATCGTAGACACACATGCACACACACACCCCACTATATTAAGAACACATCCTACACATGCTCGAGCTATGCTTGTGGACTCAGTGGGAATAGGTATGAGAATAGAGAATGCAATCAAATTAATAAAACACATAAAACAAGAAGGGGACCTTACACAGACCACTGATGTGTTATAAACAGAAAAGTTTAACTTAATTATGTACCTGCAGTCCAACTTTTTAAATAGGATAAAAAATAAATGAATGACTTAAATTCTACAGATTATCATACATGGAGTCACTCTCACCCTGAGCAGATGTATCTGAATCACCAGTTAAGTAAACCAGTTAAACAGACATATCTGAATCACCAGTTAAATAACTTGTAGGTTAAAGGTCAAGTTTCTGGGAGGAGAAAAATGCTAGAACAGGATCAAAAGTTTCTGGCCTTGAGAAATTCAGTTTCTTTTTAGTAGAGATAGAAGTCATAGACAAGACTGGAAGTCACGAGGTCAAATGCCTACAGGGGCCAGGCAGGTTAGACAGATGAATGAAACCAACTGGTGGGAGACAATGGGGCATACTGGAGACTGTGGCTCACCGAAGAGCTCCCATGCTCTCTAAAGAGTGCGGTGGCAGTGACCTCATCTCCATCTGATTGTGGCTGTTAGAATGCATGCCAGTATTGTCACAATTCAGATTTTCATTTTTAAAGAAAAGTTAGATATCTTATATTTAATGTAAAATCTCCTGATATTACATGTTGTCCATGAATGTAAAGTTTTTTTAAACCATCAGGCAAATCAAAGGAAACATCTGTGAGCTCAACTCAGTGGGTTTACTGTGATGCATTTGCAACCTCTGGCACAGAGGAATGTTTTGATCCTTCCCTGAGTCTCCTTCTGGACCCAGCACATGGATGCTTGCACAGTGTGCCCCTGGGTGTGCATGGATTTGTTAACAGAATCCTCTTCATAAAGTGTCTTGGGTTAGGTGTGCTAGAAATGTCCTCTAAGACAGAGAGGATCACTGGGCAGAATTCTCAAAAGCAGCATCTGGGAGGGAGCCAGGGAGGAGGAATGACCTGTAGAAGGTGGTGATCTGTGATGAGTTGGGGCATCAGCCTCCAGGAGTCCCAGGGGAGACCTTGACGCTGATCTGGCTTTTCAGAGTTGTCCTCATCAAGGCAGTGGGGCTGGGTTTTCACATATAAACCATTTGTCTGCCGCCTACCATTACTGGATGCAAGCTGCTTTGGGGAGGGGGTGTAACTTTGAGAAACACTTTCCTTTGGCCAGCGACATTTCCAGAGAGGGACTCAGGTCTGAGCTGTCGGCAGCTAATGCTCCGGCAGTTCCTGGTGAGGGCATGTGGGGGGACCCTGCAATATCTGCTACATGTCATGCTCAAATAGAAGGGACCAGCCCCATTTTTCAAATTGTAAGAATGGTGCTTAAAATGTTTTTTAGGGGCCAACTTAAATATGTAAAATTTTAGAGTTAGAATTTACATAATTCACCTATTTCATGTGTGGGTATGGGAGTGGGGATCCGATTTAGGGCTTGCAAAATGGGCTTGAAAATTAAACTGAAATTTAATAAATCAACAGGAGAAAAGTGTGCAAATGTATTTAAGACAAGTTTCACATGGCATGGGAGACACCATAAAAAAAAAAAAAAAGACTTAAGCAGTTAGAGACCCTTACTTATATACTGGATTGGACAAAGAATAGAAACTTGTGAAGACGCAGCTAAATTGTGTGGGAAGACATAAAAGATAGGAGTTATTTTCACGAAGTCTGTACTGAATTCTTTTTGGTCTCCACTTCTTGTCCTTGAGGATAAATATGCTATTTCTTTTGCTACAGGGAAGGTGTCTATCACGTGGGAATTTCACCTCCTGCTTTTAAGAAACAGAAAAGAGGTCAGAATACTTTTACTGCACCTGCTATTTTCCAACTATCTTTAACTCAAAACAGTTAATATGCCAGGGTAATATATTTTTAACTTTTTCATTTGTTTAAAATCACCTATACATAAGTAATTAGGCATTTTCAATGTGTGAAATGATTTAATTCACATTCTTTCTATGTCTCTCTAACATCAGAATATTTTTTCACTATCCTTTGGCTCATTGAAGTAACTTTTAAAAAGATATATCACTCCTCTTGGTAATATGAGGAAAAGCTCCTTGTATAATTCTTTTCTGGAAATACTGTTCTCGGACACAGATACCCATCTTCATTACACCAAGCCATTTTTTGCCATTTATCTCGCCTTAAATGCTTGCAAGTAAGAGATCAAACCCCAAGAATAATGACAAAATCCATACCGAATGTCTCTGTCCTTCTTTGTCACAGAGAGGGTTATGTAAATGGCGGACACTTCCTAAAATGGCATTGACTGAGATCATTCCACAGTGATGTATCTTATCGTAACCGTGATGAAAGAGGCTTTTTCAGGAGTGGCTTTGCAGGAACCTCACCTATTTGTTCATAAAAGATACTTTCATTGCCACGACCTCACAATGGATACTAAACAAACACAAATACATTTCCAGCTGGCTGTGGAGAATCACAGATCTACCCAAACTCTGATATCATTTCTGAGCCTATTCAGCTATAATGATATCCTGAATTTTTTTGCTATGTCAAACAAGGTTTAGACATAGCCAGTGCTGAGAAGGTCCTGATTATTACTAGATGCCGTTCCAGCTTCAGTAAGACCACCCACTAGGGGTGGGTGGACTCACATTGAAGGGACTGTGGGAACCACATTAGCACAGACCAACTGATTGTGCCAAGCATTGTGTTATCAGAAGGTAAATCGGCTGCCTCCAGTTAAAAAAAGAACTGGGGGCAGGATGTGCCATCCCTGAGGATTTTTGAAACATATCTCCATGCTTACATTTTCCCTGATATGCTTACAGGATTATTGCGAGTCTTTTTTGTTTTGGTTTGGTTTTCTTCGAGATGGAGTCCTGTTCTCTTGCCCAGGCTGGAGGGCAGTGTCGCCATCTCGGCTCACTGCAATCTCCACCTCCCGGGTCCAAGCGATTCTCCTGCCTCAGTTTCTCAAGTAGCTGACGTTACAGGCATGCACCGCCATGCCTGGATAATTTCTGTATTTTTCGTAGAGACGCAATTTCACCATGTTGCCAGGCTAGTCATTAACTCCTGGCCTCAAGTGATCTGCCTGCCTTGGCCTCCTGAAGTGCTGGGATAATAGATGTGAGCCTAGGTGCCCGGCTGCTCATTGCAGTTATTAGATCCCTTAAGGACATGTATAACTCTGATTTCCACAAATATGCAGAAGAAGCTTCATTTCAATTCCACCCATTACTGTCTTTCCATTCCTGTACCTAGCACCTACCTTCCTGACATCGATAAGGAAACTAAAGCACTGGATATTTTAATAAGTATATGCCTTGTTTGACTTATAGGTTCAGACTGAGAAATGCAAATATTTAGTTAGATAACATTTTGTTGTAACGTTTTGGGAGTAAAAGTCTGGGCAGAAATGAGACAGTGACCGCTTTGCATTTATTTTCTCTCTCTACATTCTCAAAGCACCTGTCACTTTTTTTTTTTTTTTTTTTTTTTTTTGAGACAGAGTCTCACTCATTTGTCCAGTTGGAGTGTACTGGCACGATCTCAGCTCACTTCAACCTCAGTCCCCCGAGGTTCAATAATTCTCCTGCCTCAACCTCGCAAGTAGCTGAGATTACAGGTGCCCACCACCACGCCAGGCTAATTTTTGTATTTTTAGTAGAGACGGGGTTTCCCCATGTTGGCCAGGCTGGTCTCAAACTCCTGACCTCAGCACCTGTCACTTTTAATGGAATCCCTGAAACTGCAATAAACCATCACTTCCAGGTTTATTTCCCAATTTTGTGGAGCTCTTGACACCTGTTCCTCAACAGAGACCTTCTGAAATCCTAACCAGCCAGATGGCGCTCCTGTATTAGTTCAGTAAGGGAGATTTACATAAAGAAATCCATCCCAGACACCACGGGGAATGGGCCCAGGGACCAAGGATAATGATGAAGATTTTCCTTTTGTTTAAATAAAAGTGATATTGTATTATCATCAATTAATGTGAACAATGAAAACCTGCTCTGGCATCATGTTGAAATGCTTTTAGAGGTAAAATTGAGTTTCACCTACATTAATACCATGGGTCAAAGCCAAAGGTTTTATAACCTATACGGGTATTTTGTAGGGCTTATCTGCCCTCAGATCAAAGTGTGATATTAAGAGAACAGAGTTTTTGAAATTTTTTTGTGAGTAGCTGCACTTAGAATCAGATGGGCTTAAAAAATTATTCTGTCTTGTAGGTACAAGCAGTTTCTCAGCTAGAAAGATGAACAAAGCAGGCGTGTGAAATCTGAAATTAATTTCAGGTTCTTATTGATTCAAAGACATGAGATATGGTTGGCAGCTGCTCCCTGGGCATAGATCTTGGAGATGTCTTAGGAGTCAGTCCTGCAACCTAAGACAACTTTATTTTCACTCTCTGCTCCAGGGAGAGCAGTCATGGATATTTTTTATTCGTGTATGGTCATATATGATACTTAACCCAATTTCAAAATGCTAAGGTCAATGGATCAAATACAAAGTTAAAAAATTGTTTCCCTATACAATGTGAAAGTGCTGGGAATAGGATATTTTCTCAAAATTCATTCATAAGGCCAACCTAGAATATATCATTGTGCTCAATTGCATGGACACATTAAACTGTACTTTGAAAAGAATTCAACATTTGTAATAGAAAGAAAATTCAAGTATACCAGAGGGCATTTTATATATTTCATCTTTTTCTAAATACTAAAAACCAAGCATTCATTTTAAGTAAAATAAGTTTTGGAGTAAATTTCAGTCACTCAGCTCAAAGAAAAAGAAATCAGAAGCTAAGAAATGTGATAAAATTCAGATTGATTTTGAACTAGCCATTGTATAGACTCAGATATGCTCTATTTGTATGTATCAACTTTAAAAATGATGATGTTGAAATAAATAAATGCTTGAAGCAATGTTAAATAGAAGCTTAATAGTTGAAGACAGTAGAGTCTGTTTATCATTTATCTGCGTATTTTTCTGGCATGTATTACAAATAAAATATTTATTATTTATCAAATGAATGAATGAATGAATGATATCAAAATACACGCATAAATCAGTTGAAATAAGGACAAAGTTAGGACACAAATGAGAAGAAGCCTTACGCTGGATCTAGTCTCTAATCCTGGTTCTGCAACTAAGTCATCACATGACATTGGAGAATGCCACAGTCTGAGTGTCAGTTAAACCTTCTACAGAAGAAGGGACCAGCCTGTGTGACCCGGAAGGTACTGGGCTTTCACATGCCATGATGCTCTGGCAGGTGATTGGGGAAAGGACACACACTTAAAATTCTGAGCTGATAATGACATTCAGGAAACTTTTGTTTTTTGTTTTTTGAGCTGGAGTTTCACTCTTGTTGCCCAGGCTGGAGTGCAATGGCGTGATCTTGAGTCACCACAACCTCTGCCAGGTTCAAGCAATTCTCCTGCCTCAGCCTCCCAAGTAGCTGGGATTACAGGCATGTGCCACCATACTCAGCTAATTTTGCATTTTTAGTAGAGATGGGGTTTCTCCATGTTGGTCAGGCTGATCTCAAAATCCCAACCTCAGATGATCCACCTGCCTCGGCCTCCCAAAGTGCTGGGATTACAGGTGTGAGCCACCACGCCCAGTCAGAAAACTTTGTAGATCTCCATTCCTCTGGCTTCACCAAGAGCTAGAAGGAAAAGAGATGAGACTGCTCAGTTGGATTTTATGGTTCCCACTTCTCAGGGGACTAATTAAGAGAGCATGAATGAGCACCAATTGTGTACAATAGGAATATGGACATTGTTTCTGTATTTAAGGACAAGGATGTTAGCAGATTCTGATTGAGCAGGCTGTGTAAGTAAATGTGAATGATCCTGGTTCCATGAAGCTAAGACTACTAGTGAGAAAAGTGTATCCTCTTATGCATTTATCTGTTCATTCATACAGCTAGACTTCGGTTAACACCCACTTCATCTGGCATTGTGCTGGGCATTGGAGACAAAGAGATGAATCTGACAGACCTCACACACTAACGTTCTGAGGGAAGAAAGGAGAAAGTACAGAGTAGTCTCTGGGACAAACAGCAGGAAGTATGGGAGAGCTGTGCATGAGTTGGGATAAAACTGTGCATACAGCTGGTGCCTAATTCAGCCTAGCAAAGTGAGGGTGAGAGGAGAGAACATAAAGACCACCATGGAAGATTCTTAGAGGATATGGAGACCAAGCAGAATCCTGAGCCAGGTTTAGCCTGATGCACAGCTTTAAAATGAGTTGTAGGTCAGCCTCGGTGGTTCACACCTATAATCCCAGCACTTTGGGAGGTCGAGGCGGATGCATCACTTGAGTTTCAGACCAGCCTGGCCAATGGGGTAAAACCTGTTCTTTACTAAAAATACAAAAATTAGCCTGGCATGGTGGCAGGTGCCTATAGTCCCTTCTACTATGGAGGCTGAGGCAACAGAATCACTGGAACAAAGAAGGCAGAGGTTTCAATGAGCCAAGATCTTAACACAGCACTTGAGCCTGGGCGACAGAATGAAACTCCATCTCAATGAAAATGAAAATGAAAATAAAATAAAATGAAATAAAATAAAATAAGTTGTAAGTAAAAAGATCACCATCTGACAAGAGGGGCACATATCCGTGCATTTAAGAGACTGAGTTAAGTCCATCTTTTCAGTGTTGAGAAGGCTGAGCATGATGAGATATGACCACACACATCAGGAGGGTGAGATAAAGGGGATCCTGAAAGACCCAGTTTTAGAGCTGTTGTTACAATCAAATTTTGTGTTTTCCTTTTTATTCGGCTTTATGGAGGTGTAACTGACAAAAGTTTTATATTTTCAAGGTGCCTAATGTGACAATTTGGCACATATATATTGAGAAATGATTATCATAATCAAGCTAATTAACATATGCATCATTTCACGTAGTTACGCTGTGTGTGTATGTCTGTGATGAGAACACTTGATATTTACTCTCAGTAAATTTCAAGGTTAAAACACATTATTATTAACTATAATCACCATGCTGTACATTATTCATCTTCACCTTGGAAGAGAATTAAATTTTAAAATGCAAGTAACATGCATGGCTTAGCACCTGGAAGAAACATTAACTGTGCTTGTAATAATGTTGGTCATGATAATGTAAGGAGGCGGGAGAAGGGAAATAACAAGGAGGAAGAAAATGGGAGGAGAAAACATAGGAAGTTGTTTTTATTATAGTTCAAAAGAAATAGGAGGGAAATTGATGTTTTGGCCATAGGCGGGAAACATGGCCCACAATCACCTTTTTACAGTCAACAAAATGAAAAAACAATTATTTCTATAATTGGGCAAATTATAGAAACAAATTATCTGGAATTGGACAACTGGCAGAGTAAACTATGATACCTGAAAAAAGAAAAACAAAAAAGAGGAGATCTATCACTCCCGGTTTCTGGGCTGCAAAGTAGGGACAGTCAACCCAAAGAGAGCCTCCTGTTCTCACTGAACTGAAGAGAGAGAGATTGGACTTTGGGAAAGCTGATGTACCTAGAACTTACAGGACAGACACCTGGAAGGAAGGAGCTTTGCAAAGCAAGAGTTTCAGAGATGTGCACATAGGCACATTTGGGTCTTTGGCTGATAAAAATCTCCATATGTATTGGGAAAAAAAACCTCACAGGTTGAATAAAGAACAACTTCTGAGGAAATTAAAGTTACCAGGGAGCTATATGATGAAAATTACCAGAGGTCACAAAGGGCTGGGAAATATTTTGTGAATACATAAGGCATTCAGTAGAGAAGAAGAGCCATACCTTAGAAGCAGAGCTAAATTAGCTACAGAGCAAAGGATACTTTAGACAAGTTCTAAAAGTGGTTTAAAACAAGCTTTAAACATCAAATTGATATAAAAAGAATAAAGTTCAATATATTTCATAAGAAGTACAGAAAATCTAGCGTTCACCCCAGGGAGATTTGAGCTGTCTAGCTTTCAATTAAAAATTTACAAGACATATGAAGAAGCAGAAAAACATGAACTAAGCATAGGAAGGAAGGAAGTCAGGAGAAACAGACCCATAAACTATACAGATGATGGAACCTTCAGATAGCAGCATTAAGAGAGTAACTGTGAACATACTGAGCATACTCAAGGATTTAATGAAGAATATAAGTGTAATGAGAAGAAAAAATGGAATCTGTATTAAATTGCTTTATACTGCCTCAAAGGGCACTGAAGCTCTGCTTTTTGTTTTGCCTTTTTTAAAAAAAGACACATTTCTCTACATGCTTCATTTTGCAACATTTTCTTTGGATGCAGACCTATAATTTTTGATTGCCCAAGAAAATTAATGTCTTCTTCTATAGTATCTATAAAACTGTTAACCTCTTCCACTGAAATATTTGTGTGGTTGTCATATATTTAATTTCTGAATGCAATTGGAGTCCAAAAACGAGAGGAGAGGAATAAGAATCCAAAAAGTATTAAAGAAATAATGGCTAAAATATTCCAAATTTTATGCAAACTATGAGGGATAGATTCAAAATGATAAATAAACCCATAGCCAAAGAAACATAAAGAAAACTACATTGGGACTCATTATAATATAGTTTCTGAAAACAAGTAATTAAAAGAAATCTTAAAAGTAGCAAAAGAAAATATATGTGTATATATATTATGTTCGACAGAACATATTTAGGAAAGACTTTTTATCAGAAACCACACAGTTCAAAGGAAAAGAGTGTAACATCTTTAAAGTGCAGAGCTATAAGGGGGGAAAAAAACTTATCAACTTAGAATTGTATATGCACTATAAATGTTTTTCAAAAATAAAGGCCAAACAAAGACTTTTAAGATAAAGGCTAAAATAATTCATTCAAAGCAGATTTGCAATACCATAAGAGAAATTCTTCTGGGGAAAAGGTCTACTACACATGAGAATAAACAGTACTGGAAGTAAGTAGGTAGGTAAATATAAATGTAAATATTTTCTAATTTCTAAATTAAGGCTGTAGAAAATAAAAATAAAATTCCTCTTCAAAGCTTTCCTTTTAGTTCATTATAAATAATAGCTTCTTTAAAAGTTAATTTACTCTAGACCTTTTGCTAATACTCCTGAGTAGCTATTAGTTATAACAAAGAAATAGGTGTCTCCAACGTTCTTAGTTCTTACAGTTTAACCTAGTTATTTGCCCTGACATGCCTAGACAAGCCCAGGTGACTCTTAGATCACAGCTTATACCTCATCCTTATTTGGAAGTCCAGGTGCAGCCTAGACTGTGAGGTCCAGTTCCAGCCAGTGCAATCAGGACACAGCAGTCGGCGGATGCATTAGATATAAGTGATTCTGCCTCCGTTGTTCAACATTCTCTCTTAGCAAACTGCTGGCTAGTGTACCCTTTCTGTAGAAAGTAAAGTTGTCTTGCTGAGAGAAAATTTATATTTGAGTGCTATTTCTTTTGCGGCACCAAAAATTTACATATAACAATGCAAAAGGTAATTGACTTTTTAAAGTCTAAATAAGATAAATGAATTATGGCATTTATAATATTTGTGGAAGAAAATGTGGCGAAAAATAGCACAAATTATGAGATGGGAGGAATAGAAGTATGCTTTCGTACATGTTCAGACACACATGAAATGTCAATACTATTTGAAGGTAGGTTGAGATAAGTTGCAATCATCATTGTAAATTTTAGGGTGCTCAATTTTTATTTTCCAAAATTGATGTGGTGCTTTCTATTTCCATACACATTTTAGCATCAGCTTGGCAATTTCTACAAGGAACATCTTCTGAAACTTTAATTGGATTTTATTGAATCTATTGATCATTTTGGGAAGATTTCAAATCTTAATACAGAGTCATGAGATCCTTGAGCATGAGATATTATATGTCTTTGCTGATTCAGTTCTTTAATTTCTCTCAGCAGTGTTTTGTACTTTTGAGAGCACAAGTCTTTCACAAATGTCAGATTTATCCTTAAGTGTTCAATGATTTTAGATACACTGTGAATGGTATAGTTTCCTTAATTTCACCTTTTAATTTGGAGGATACTTTTTGTAAAGCTATTGTAACCAACAGAGTACACTATCTGTTTGTGTTTGTGTGCCTGTGTATAACTGATGACAGGACAGAGAATATACAAATGTAGCCACACATGTATGGTTTTCCTAAGTCTGACAGTGTAACTCAATAGAAGGTAAAGTCTTTTCAACAAATGGTGGGGGCACAATTCTGTATACACAAAAGTAAAAATCAACCACTACGTCACACAATACTCACAAATGGACTCAAAAGTATTGTATATCTAAAAGTAAAAGTTAAAATCATTATACAGTTAAAAAATACAGAGAAAAAGTACGATCATGGGCAGGCAAAGATTTTGATCAATAGGGCACAAAAGGTAGAAACATAAAGAAAAATTTGATGAATTTGATGTAATTAAAATTAAAAGTGTGCACTCCTTGAAAGATATTATTATGTAAATTAAAGGCAAGTCACAGACTAGGAGAAATAATATTCACAATTCATGTATCTGACAAATGACTTACATCTGGAATATATAAAGTATACTAATATTAAAACTCAGTAATAAGATAAATAACCTGGTAGAAATAGACAAATGCTTTGAGCAAACATTTCACAAAAGAAGATATACAATGGAGAACAAGCAGACATGCCCAAATCAATGAGTCATTAGGAAAATGGAAATTTAAAACACACTAAGGCAGCCCCAAAGTCTATGAGAAAGGCTGAGTATAAAAATACCAATTGTTAGAGAGGATACGAGGCCACCTGAATTCTTATGCACTTTTGGTGGGGACATAAAGATGACACAAACTTTTGGAACACTGTCCATTTATTTTTAAACAGTTACCCATATATTTACCATGTGACTGAATTTTACTTCTGTGAAAGTAAAGTATCTTCCTTCAAGCTGGGAACTGCTCAGGGCAAACTGCCTCCCATTCTATTCAAAGCCATCTTTCTGCTCACAGAGACAGATGCATATTCTGATTGCCTCCTTTGGAAAGACTTATCAGAAACTCAAAAGAATGCAACCATTGCCAGGCATAGTGGCTCACACCTGTAATCCCAGCACTTTGGGAGGCCCAGGCGGGCAGATCATCTGAGGTCAGAAGTTTCAGACCAGCCTGACCAATATGATGAAACCCCGTTTCTACTAAAAATACAAAAATCAGCCTGGCATGGTGGCATGCGCCTGAAATCTTAGCTACTCGGGAGGCTGAGACAGGAGAATTGCTTGAGCCCGGGAGGTGGAGGTTGTGGTGATGGTGAGCTGAGATGACACCATTGCAATCAGCCTGGGCAACAAGAGTGAAACTCTGTCTCAAAAGAAAAAAAAAAAAAAAAGAATACAACAATTTCTCTCAGCTACTTGTGACCTGGAAGTCCCCAGAGGGTGCCTTGCTTTGAGTTGACCCTGCCTTTCTAGATGGAACTATGGTACTTCTTACATATATTGACTGATGTCTCATGTCTCCCTAAAATGTATAAAACCAAGCTGTGCCCCCACCACCTTGGGCACATGTTGTCAAGACTTCCTGAGGCAGTCATGGGTGCATCCTCAACCTTGGCAAAATAAACTCTCTAAATCAACTGAGACCTGTCTCGGAATTTTGGGATTACACTTCCTTTACTTATCTACTCAAGACAAATAAAA
The DNA here is from genome assembly GCA_963574635.1 of Cheracebus regulus. Classification (NCBI taxonomy): domain Eukaryota; kingdom Metazoa; phylum Chordata; class Mammalia; order Primates; family Pitheciidae; genus Cheracebus; species Cheracebus regulus. The sequence continues at coordinate 60,070 of CAUYQU010064094.1, forward strand.
GTATATATCCATCCGAAGACTTGTCTATGAGTGTTCACAGCAAGACTGATTAAGAGCCCATAACTGGACTCAGCACAAAAATCTACCAATGCATGAATACTGATAACAGAAAGACTTCAACCAAATGTAAGCGTGTAATTGAGCAATGAACGATTCACAAATTGGGCAGCCAGCCTCCTGAGCCAGAGGAGACTCCGAGACTCCAGTGCAGTCATGTGGTGGAAGAAGATTATGAACAAAAAAAGGAAAGTGATGCGCAGAAAACAGAAGTGAGGAATGGAAGCGGCCAGGTTGGTTACGGCTCAGCGTTTGCCTTATTTGAGCATGCTTCAAACACTTGGCTACGTTTCAGTGGCCAAAGTTCTGTGACTGGCACACGCATAGGCTATGGTCTGCTTACACCTCCACTTGTTACAGTTCATGATGTACAGAAAACCTTTAGGCCGAACTTCAGATATGTAAGGAGGCAGCTTTAGGCTAAACTTGATTTAACAACACAAACAACTTGTGGCCTGTTCACACAAAGGAATACTACTCAGGAACAACAACAACAAATTACCGACAAACGATATCACGGATAAATCTCAGGAACAGTATGCTGAGCAAAAGAAAGGAAGCCAACACATTGACTTGTTATTTTGCGTCCTCCAAGAAGCAGACAGACATTCAGATGGGATGAGGCAGTGAGAAGCCGCCAAGGACAATGAGGTCAAAGCAGGGGAGGCAGCAAACTCCTCTGCACCAAGATACCAGCTGAAAGAGTGGGGAGAGAGCATTTTGTAGGAAGAGTCTCAGGCTGCAATGCAATTCTGCCAAACTTTCATCCGGATCAGGGGGTTGAGTCTTCAAGATAAAATATTTGATTACAAGTGTCCATAGGAGTGGGCTGGTACTTGAATCCTGGCTGAGCTTGGTTGTTGGCTTGGGGCAGGCTGGGGTTAGGTTGCCTCAGGGCAAATCCAAGGATGGGCCGAGAGACACAGCAGCTGGGACCATCCGCGCTGGAGAGCTGGGCAGTGCATTTTGGCATCTGCCACAGGTACATACTATGTGATTCTGATACGTTTTCCGATATGTGTACAGAAAACCTTTAGGGCAAACTTCAAATATGTAAGGAGGCAGTTTTAGGCTAAACTTGATTTAATAAAAATTAGCCAGATTTAACAAAAATTCCCTGACAGAAAGCAGAGAAATGCTGGGTAGAAGAGGATGGTTCCCCAGCAAAGGGCCCATCCTCAAGCTTGAAAACCCATGGCCGTAGACGAGAACAGACATTTGGCCTGACATGCCCTGCCCTCCATTCTGTGACCATATAAGCCCCAAACCCCAGGCTCCACAAAGAGACAAACAGAAAAGAAGAATGGCAGGACAATCAGAGAGAAGGAGCATCCGAATGCAAGAGGAGTTCGGCTGGATGGCAGTGGACAGAGCACATGCTGGACGGCCAAACGTAGCGGGAATATTATCTTCCCACTCCATCTCCTTTCCAGCTCCCCATGCTCCTGCTGAGCGCCACCTCAACCACCACTCAATAAAACCCCCACATTTATTCTTCAAGTCTGTGCATGACTTGACTTTCCTGGTTGTGGGACAAGAGCTCAGGATACAGAAAGCTGTCACGCTGGCCCTCGGCCCCTGCCAAAAGGCAGAGGGTCCACTGAGCTGTTTAACACTTATGCTGTCCATGGATGGTAAAGCTAAAAAAGCGCACTATAACACATGCCCACGTGGGCTTGAAGAGTCACAGCCTCCCACCCCTGGATGCTGCCATGGGGCCGGAGCCCAAGGGCACTCACCCTGGCTCCTGCACCTGCCCATCTACATGCTCCCACCCCAGGAAGGGGTTTGAGTGCACACGGTGGGTGGCTGTACAGAGGAGCTACACCCCTGTCACACATCCAGTGAGGGGGTCAGGGAACTCCCCTGTTTCAATTCCATTTATATGAAACTCCAGGAAAGAAAACCTAATCTTTAGTGAAATAAAGCAGATCAAGGTTTCCCTGGGTCCAGAACGGGCTCAACGGCAGGGGGAAATTAAGAACAAGCAGGAGATAAACTTTGGAAGTGATGCACATGACCCACATCTTGATTGTGGCGATACAGATGCACACATTTGTCATATAAGTAGATTTTAAAGGCAAAAACTGATCTTTTAGGACAGAATGAGCTAACTGAGGTAGACTAACTTACAAATTGTGAACACTGGTTCTCCCTTGGGGACATGTAACTGAGTATGCCCATTTTTCTAAGAAAGAAGGAGTCACTTTGTAAATTATTTTGTTATTATTTTCTCTTTCCTCCTTTTCCACTGTTTCCCACTACCTACTTACCTTTTTAGAAATGCACCTATAACTTTACCTTCCCTTCACCAGACCCGCCCCACAGGGCAAGCTTATCTAACCCTGTGCTTTCCTCGAAGCTCCAGAGTGCAACTCTCTCCCGGGAGATTGCCTCAGGAGACGACAGGCAATTTACAGCCTAAAAGTATGTCCTCAAAGTAACTCTCTTCCCTCTGGAGAGTATCTCCAGACAATGGCCAGTTTACAGCCTAGCTCTGCCAGCCATAGTGCCAGCTTGAGCACCCAACAGAATGACCCTCCAGCCGCTCACTGCCTGCCCTGTATTCCGTTCATGCCCAGTGCCCCTTTAAAAGCCCCTGGTTTCCTCCCCAACAGCAAAGCCTTAAAGGTGGGAGCCTGTACTTCTTCCCCTAAGCTAAGCCTTTTTTTTCCCTTCTTTGAGACAGAGTTTTACTCTTGTTTCCCAGGCTGGAGTGCAATGGCTCAGTCTCAGCTCACTGCAATCTCTACCTCCCCGGTTCAAGCAATTCTCCTGCCTCGGCCTCCCAAGTAGCTGGGATTACAGGCATGTACCACCACACCCAGCTAATTTTATATTTTTAGTAGAAATGTGTTTCACCATGTTGGTCAGGCTGGGCTCAAACTCCTGACCTCAGGTGATCTGCTTGCCTTGGCCTCCCAAAGTGCCAGGATTACAGGTGTGAGCCATCTCGCCCAGCCAGAATAAAATCACTGTTTTTACACTGGACCTGGCTCTTGTTAATTGGACTGGGAAAGTGGTAAGCGACTGTGTTTTGGTTACAAGTGGACTTCGAAGGGGCTGGTCACTGGGTAATTTTCACTTTATATGTGCGTACATGAAATTGTGTTGCCTTTATAATAAAAAGTTAAAATTCCCATAAACAAGAAAAGTCCTTTTTGATTGATTTTTATAATTAAAATGCACACTATATACTACAGTTTTTCAAACTTATGAAGCCATGGTTTGGGCTTTACATTGCATGAGTGAGTTCAAAGAATCAAGATTTCATTCAGGTGCCGCCATTGCTATACCTTTTGAACATCTCCAGGCTGGAGCGAGCTTGCTCTGACTTGCCTTTGCAAAGCCACCTTCAGTTTTCTCTGGTTAACAATTAGAAACTTCTCCTTGTCCATGGGCCCTTTCTCACTCTTCCCATTATCTAGTGATGATTGATGTGAAGTTGAATCTTGTCACTTTGCAATTTTATTTAGTGATGAACAGTAGATTAAATAAAAGGGTGTCCAATGATGAATATGACACAACTTTTTAAATCCATATCTCCTCAGGAATTGGCTTGTATTAGCTACAGAAAAGAAGCCCATAGTATATCAAACTCTTGCTCGGATTTCTCATTAGTATCTATCAAGTAAGATTCAGCTAAATGATATGTCACCAGAGTTTCTGCAAGGAGAAGTTTTTGCTGAATTTTTCAATTGATTCCACATATTATTCCAGAACCAACTTGAGTAAAAGATAATGGGAACAAATTGTCTTAAGCCTAACTTCAGAAATGATCTTGGGAACGGCCTTGGGCAACCCTGGCAGTCTCTGAGGCCCATTCAAACAGTTTGCAATTGCTCGCTGCATTTGTCAAACTTTTTATTGTTGTTCTAAAGAGCTCTTTGCTCAGATTGCCTTTTAACAAGGTTCCAAAGCTAACTAGGGAGAAAGAAAGGAAGGAAGGGCTTAGCTTTTGTTAAGTGTGCCACTTTTTGTACTTTCCATAAATGGTTTTTTTGTTTTGTTTTGTTTCTCACATATATTTGGAGCATCTGCTTTTCACATCTCTCAAATTACAGCAGCCAAGATAGAAATCTTCTTTCATTAAGAAGATAGACAATTTAGGAAAGCACTTGTAATCAGGAGGAAAGAGCTATTGGCTATATTTTTTGTCCCCAAGAGAAACATAGAGGAAAAAAATGTCATTAAATGTCTTGAACAGTTTTTAGAAGTGGTTATTGAACATCTTCCACAATTCCAATCCAGCCAGGCATGATTGTGAGGCCAACATTATCAAACCTGTACCATACTGCAAAGCGTATGATTAATAGCTTTCCAGGAGATGATGGGCACTGAATCGGTTATTCAGGTGTTAACACAGAGAACAAATTAATTACTTCATTATGGACTTTCCAATGAACTGTGAAGATGCTCTTCATAATGGACAGGAGTGGGTCAGGGGAACTGATCTTTGGGCCTGTTAGATACAGTGAACTTCAGGTTTCTCTTGAAATAATCAGCATGTCAGTATGTTCAGCTCTCTTATTCTTTAATTCTCCATTTTAAAGTTTAACTTCCTATGCCCCCTTGCTCCTAGTTTAGGCAAACAACTGTCCTGCCAGTTCTAATCAGTAATTCACATCTGTTCTCCTGATTACCTGCTTTGACCTGAGTCACCCCTGGTCACCTGCTCTGGCCTGTCCCATAACTATCCTTCCTGTCAAACTACCCATCCGGCTACTCCAGCTCATACTCCTGCTCTCTTTAAAATAGCCATTCGGAATTAGCTTAGACTGTGTAGTCTAACCCCAGCCAATAGGGGAATGACACAGTAGTAGGGGCTACCTGCATCAGGAATAAGAACTCCTTCCCCGCCCTTGTCCAGGTGTGCATTTGCCTTTGCTCTATCTGTGAGATGCACCCTGCTGTAGAAGAAAATCATCGTGCTGACAAAATTTATATTTGAGTGCTACTTATTTTGCTGCACTGAAAATTTGCATATAAGAGGCCTTGAAAAAACAAAATGTTTTGAGCATCATTTTGATCAAAGAGTATGTCTGAGGGTTTCCTAAGAGTAGACTTTACCGTAAGGAGGTAGCAGACCCACAATTCTTCAATTCTGAAAATAAAACAAAGCAAGCTCACTCATTCATTTACACAGTCAATAAGCACTTATTCATGGTGGTGAATTTTCTATCCTATAAACTAATGAAGAATAAAGACCACTCTAGGGAGTTTAAAATGTCATATAGTAAATGTTCTGTTAGGACTTGAACCTAGTACATGGGAATGGAAAAGTGTCATAATGGACCTTTTAGAACATCCTCAGAAAAGACCTAAATTCCAAATCTCCTCTTAGGGGCATGGTTGTTATGGGCTGTGCCATGGTCACTACATTCATTTTGATAAGATGTTTATATGGTGGGATTGAGAAAAAAATGAACAGGAGGCTCACCCCTGTAATCCCAGCACTATGGGAGGCTGAGGCAGGCAGATCACTTGAGGTCAGGAGTTTGAGACCAGCCTGGTGAACATGGAGAAAGCTTGTCTCTAATGAAAATACAAAAATTAGCCAGGCACAGTGGTGGGTGCCAATAATTCCAGCTACTTGGGAGGCTGAGGCATGAGAGTCACTTGAGTCTAGGAGGTTGAGGCTGCAGTGAGCTGAGATCGCATCACTGCATTCCAGCCTGAGTGACAGTGCAAGATTCCATCTCAAAAACAACAAAAAAAAAAACAGTGTGCAGTTGACTTACATAAGACCCTTCAAACAGGCTCTGTGGAAGGAGAAGTGAACCTGAAAAAGTAGGGTGGAATATGGTTCATTAAGCCCTCGTAAAACAGGAGAAAAGTTGTAACTGGATTTTGCAGATGACAGTGGCCAAAGCTTCTGCCCTGGAAAACAAATGAAAGGACAATGCCTCCCTCTCATCAGCCCTTATCATCCAGGGCCCCAGATAGCTGACATTCCAGTCTTCTGGGAGAGTACAGACTGGGCCTTGCATTTAATAAGAAATAAAATATATAAACATTGAACTAGATTCTGTCTTAGGACATCTGAATTTCTGTCCCTTTCCCATTTAAATGATCAGATTATTCAGCCCTGATCAAGGAGGCTTTCTTAACTTTGGCAGGTCATTCACCAGTCCTAGGAAGTCTTAAGTTCCCAGAGAAGGAGACTCCAGTGGTGACTTCTTAAACCGAGACAGAGAGTCTGGGAGGTAAAAGTATGGAGGAGCTGGGTGACAGAAGGTGGTCCATGCTGAAGCAGCAGGAATTATAAAATCCCTGAGGACAAAGAAGGTCAGTTCAGGGCTGCTAAAGAATTACGCCTGGCTGGAGACTGGTGTCAAATGGAGGCAGCCACAAATGATGAAACACCAGAGCTAAAATGCACCAGGCCTCCCAGGGGCTTGCTAGCTACTCAAATACATTTTCATTCTCTCTTGGAGCAATGAGGAGCAGTGGCAGATTTTATAAATTTGAGTGGCAGGGTCATTGTCACCCTTTTGAACATCACTCTGGGCAGTGTGTGGTGAATGAATTAGAGGAAGGTCGGTTAGACCCTGCTGCAGTTATCCAGGTGAGGAAAATGGGGTCTAGAGAGAATAACAGGAGTGATGGGAAACAGGGAATTGGGCACATCTGAATGTCATTAAGAAGGACTGCATTGCTATCACTGAAGCTTCCAGGACAGCATAACAATTTTTTTTTTTTTTTGAGATGGAGTCTTGCTATGTCACCAGGCTGGAGTGCAATGGCACAATCTAGGGTCACTGCAACCTCCGCCTCCCAGGTTCAAGCTATTCTCCTGCCTCAGCCTCCCGAGTAACTGGGACTACAGGTGCATGCCACCACACCCTGCTAATTTTTTGTATTTTTAGTAGAGACAAGGTTTCACTGTGTTAGCCAGGATGGGCTCATCAATCTCCTGACTTCATGATCCACCCACCTTGGCCTCCCCAAGTGCTGGAATTACAGGCATGAGCCACTGCCTCCGGCTACAATTTTTAAAATGTACAGGTATACTAGTATCTTACTGTGCTCAGGAATAAGTATAATCAGATTAATATGCAGCTTCCCTTCCACGGAGCTGAACTGCTTAGAGTGGGTTCAGACCTCCTTGGTGGTCATAAGGAGTATAAAAGCAATCAAGGTCACTGTCCCACTGCAAGTAACCAGAACCAGTTTATTAAAAGAAAAAAAAAAAATCAGTTGAAAACATTGCTATATCCCAATCCTGAATGTTGAAGCAATTTGTGAACACTTTTCAGTGGATTTACCCAGACTAGGAACATATCAGCAGGAGAAACAAGTTTGCATTTCTAAGCTATTCTTCAGCATTCATATTCCAGAAAAATCTCTTACTGCAAATCTGACCCAACCACTTGAGACCATCGATCACTGCAGTACAAACATCTGCCCTGAACTTTGCTCACTATGTTGATTCATACCTAAATAGTAATCATTTCATTTCCAGATGACCTTTTGTAATTACCCGAGGGGTTCTTTCTGTGCACTGCTGCACAAATAAAGACCACAACATTGCAGTAAAGAAAGGGTTTAACAGACACGAGACCAGCCATGCCACATGGGAGACAGAGTTAGCACTCAAATCAGTTTCATCCAAGGCTCCTAAGATGGAGTTTTTCAAAGTCGGTTTGGGGTAAGGGCCAGTGCAGTGGGTGCTGGCAATGGGGGCTTGCTGCTGATGGGTTGGGACAGAGGTGAAGGAATAGAAGGTCAAAGCTGTCCTTTTGCACTGAATCACATCTGGGTGGGGTCACAGGGGCGAGATTGGTGGTCCACATGGAGCCATGGCGTCAGATATGCAAAAAAAAAAAAAAAAAAACCCTGAGAAACATACTATATTTCAAAAGGTCAATCTATAATAGCGGTGTTATCTGCAGGAATGACTGACAATATATTTCTACTCTTTAGCAGAATTCAGGATCCTTTCTTCCCCCAGCCTGATGGCTTTACAAAGGTGGTTGAGTTTTGGGGAAGAGCTATTATCATTTAAACTGTTAATATCAACTAAATGTCTTACAAAGTCAGCTCAGCCCAAAAGCCCAAGAATAAATTAGTAAAAGGCAAGATGGGGGTGAGTTAGAACAGATCTCTTTCATAGACACAATTTTCTCACTGTTACAATTTTTGTAAAGGTACTTTCCCTTTCTTGGTATAAAATCAGTGCCAGGAGATGGCCTCCAAACCCAAGCAGCCAGAAAAGCTGTCAGCACAGCTCATTCTCACGGGGATCCTCTACCAGGTGGAGCAGGATCCCAACTGCACGGTTTTCTCATCTCACCTTGTAAGCCTGGGGAGAGGCACTCTGCAGCCTTTTCCTGTATAATTTGTCACTCTTCCCAACAGCTCGAATGAAATCCCTGATCAAGCCTCGTGTGCTTTCCTCCTCTAGAGAAACCAGTTTCCCTCCTAATTGGTCCTACCCACGATGTCCTCCCTGTTACACGTCCCTTTCCAAGTTGCTTCTCCATGCAGGAGAAATAACAGACCACCCTCCACTTCTCACCTGTACTCTCCTCTCCAGAGATTCTTTCATCTCCTTCTCCTTTCCAGGCTACAAGATAAGCCTCTGTTCCCTCTCCCACATTAGACTTTTCTATCTCATAAATGCACACCACCAATCGAAATTTGCGAGCTAGTTACCCTCTGCTCTACTCTTTTCTAAGCTAAAAGTATTTCAGTTACATTCAGTTTCCTGGTTCACTCTTTTTGAATCTATGCCAAGACCAAAAAGGGATTTAAAAAATCATTAACGGGAATGGGAATTGTTGGAAATGGGTTTATAACATCCGGAAAAACCCACACCGAGACAATGGATGACTCAGCAAGGCTAGTTTACTTCCTGCAGGAAGGGTGCAACTCACTGTCAGTCTTGCCATGAGAGCACACCTGAGCAAGGCAGACAGGGACATTTATAACTTTCATAACCTGATGCAGTCACCCTACTGCTGTGTCCCGTTTCCATTGTCCGGAACAGGACCTCACATTCTAGGCTTGACCCGATTGGCTAAAAACCTGGAAATTTTTCTAAAGAAGTAAAGGCAGAGGAGAAAAAAGGAAAAGAGGAAGTAACTTGAGGAATGCTTAGAGAAGTGATAACATTTCCAAATAGGAAGGGGAATAAGCTAGGACCTAAGACTTGCCTGGGTTTGTCCAGGCATGTTAGGGCAAATATCTAGGTTAAAGTGGAAGAACTAAGAACACGAGATACACTTACTCCTTTATTATGACTAACAGCCACTTTAAGATTATTAGCAAAAGCTTTAAAATAAATTAACATTTGAAGAAACTATCATTTATTTGTAATGAACTAAGAGGAAAGAGGAACATTTTATTTACTCTTCATCTCATAAACTCCTTTTTATGAAAAAGGAAACTGAGGCACGGGGTAGTTCAGTGATGGACCCAAGCTCACGCAGTGATTTAGTGACAGAGGAACACAGCCAAAGACTTCAGCTGGCTTCACGGATTCCAGTCCATGTGCTCTGTTGTGGATGGAGAAGCCAATGATCTCAGTTTGTCCACGACTCAGGGCTTTCCTGGGAGGCAGAAGTTCACTGCTAAAGCCAGGGAGAGTTCCAGGCAAACTGAGTGATTTGGCCACCCAGGTTCTGTACGAATGTGGGAGACAAGCTTGTTGTTGCATCCTGGGCAGGACAATGGGGTAGCCAAGTGTGTGGACTGTGGAGCCCGACTGCCTGGGTTCAAACCCCGGTTCCCTAACCACCTGACTGGTGACTTGACAAGCTGCTCAGCATCTCTGGGAACAAATTTTTGCAGCCTCAAAAAGGGCCCGACAGTCTACATCTGACAGTCTACTTGTGACGATTCAGTGAGCTGACATGGATAAAGCATGGGAAAGGGTCTGGCGCAGCATCAGAGCGAGTTCCTTCTAAGCAATGCTTGAGATCACTGTACGTCACCAGCCCCTGGCCCTGAAGCAGCCCAGACACGGGCACTGAGGACCCCTCACCAGAGCATGGCACAGCGTCAGAGCGGGTTCCTTCTCAGCAATGCTTGTGATCACTGTACATCACCAGCCCCTGGCCCTGAAGCAGCCCAGACACAGACACCGAGGACCCCTCTCTGGAGCTGGGCCAGGGGACATAAGTTAGACCCCCCACTAGGACACAAAAGTTAAGGGGTTGCCACAAATCTCAGCAATCCAGATACATACTATTTTAATGCAATATGTTAAGACATCAAAATGAATGCAAAAAATTCATGGTGGACAAAATACCAAAAATGTAAATAAAGACAGGGTCCACCAGTGCCATGCTGAGATATTGGAGCCCATGGCAAAAGGAAAACTGTGTGCCCTTACACATAGGCTTTATGGAAATTTTCATAAACTTTAATGAAAGTTTTAATGAAAATATTATTGATGAGTTTACTCTCATTAAAGTCAAGAAAATAAAATGATAGTAAATTTCATTTGGAGTATAAGTAAAATATTAAAAATTTTAAAAAATGCTGCAACTTTTAATACACCTGCTTTTCAACTTTTAATTTTTTTTCAATGAGTTTAATGTTCCCTAAAGAATAATGATGAAAAAATACATTAAAATAGGTACACTTTGCGTCTGGCATTTTTCACTTAGCACAATGTTCGTAGCATGTATCAGTGTTGTGTTCCTTTTTACAGTTAAATAATATTCCACTGTGTGGCTAGACCACTTCATGCGCATCCATTCATCTGTTGATGGACACCTGCACTGTTTCCACCTTTTTTCTACTGTGGCTGGTGATGCCCTAACATGCACAATTTGAGTATTCACTTGGGTACCCACGTATAATTCCATACGTCAAATATGCAGAATACGCAAATCCACAGAGAAAGAAAGGAGGCTCGTGGTCCTCAGGGACTGTGGGCAGGTGGGAATATGGAGTAACTGCTCAAGGACTGCAGGCTTCCTTTCGGCATGATGAAAATATCTTGCAGCTACATAGGGCTGTACAACATGGAGAATCTACTAAATGCACTTAGATGTTCACTTCAAAATGGGTAACTTTATAATACAACATTTGACCTTAATAATAATTTAGATTTAAGTATATATTGGGGGGTGGATATTCTACCTTCTGCCTGGGACTCCAGTGTGGCTCATGCTGGCCACACCAGGCAGGGTGGTCTCCATCCTCCCCTCTCATGGGATTCTCTCCATGCCTGAGTTCCAGGTCCAGCCTTATCCCAGGGAGCTTCTAGCCAGGGCTTCATCTGTGGGGATCATAGCCAGGAGTAGGGTGTGGTGCAGGTGCAACCAGAGGGACAAGGGACCTCTGAAGAGGCAGTTCCTTTGAAATGGAAGGAATGCTCCAGGGAAGGAGCGTCAGGCTGAGATGGAGCAGGAAGGAGGAGGATAGCAGGTGAGTTTGGACCAGGGATGCGTGGCTGCACACCTGCAAATCACACAGCTCAGGGCGTGCCTCTGGGTCACACTGAGCACAGCCACAGCGGACACTTCCTCACCCTCTTTCTGCTCTGTTCTGCTGCTCCTCATTTGTTCTCTAAGGCAAAGAACAATGAACATGAATGCAATATTCACAACATCTGACATTTTCTGAAAACTCACTATGGTCAGCATTGTTCTAAGTGCTCTATATTTAGAACGCTACAAAATGGGTAATATCATGTTCCTCATTTGACAGATAGTGGGGCCAAGGCTCAGAGAGGGTAAGGAAGTTGCCCATTAGCTGTACAGCTAATGAGGACAGGACTGGGGTTTGAATACTAAATGCTTGTTTCCAGAAACCCCTTTCTCAGGCATACATATCCCCCTTTGCCTAACTTCCTAAACCAGGAACCTGGAGTCATCCAAAGCCCTGTAATATAGGATTTAGGAAGAAATCACTCAGGCACAGAGTAAGGGTATGAGAGTCCCCAGTGAGACTTTTCTTTTTCATGAAAAGCAGCCCAAATCATTTTCTAAAAAACAGTAGCCTGTCACGTCGAGCTGCAGACATAGACAAGGAAGCTGGGAGCTTGCCCAGGTGAATCCCTAACGGGGAATCCCAGCAGGAACGAGGGAACTAGAAACCTTCTAGATGGCGGCTCCATCTTCCCTTCTCTGCCAGCCGCATGTACAGTAAGGAGCAGGCAAGATGGTGCCAAACCACTGGAAAGTTCATGTGCGTAATAAGACTAGGGTGGGGGTACCAGCCTTCCCCGGGCTCTATGTAAACGTCATACCTGATGGAACCAATCTGTGAGCCCGTGTAAATCAGACACCGCCTCCGCAAAGCTGACTGTAAAATTAGGCACATCGGCCACCAGCCAGTCCTTTCTACTCGTGACCCCTCTTTCTGTAGAGAGATGTGTCACTTTCTCTTTTCTTCTGCCTATTAAATCTCCACTCCTAAACTCCTCATATGTGCTCCTGTCCTAAATTTTCCTGGCACCCAAGGACAAACTCCAGGGTATGTACCCCGGACAACATGGCCACTTGGCCTGGACCTCCCTGCCTTCCTGCCAGTCACTGTTTTCAGTTCCACTGTGCTGGTAGAACTCCATCACACACCTTTTTACTGACGTTCCTGATTATTGTTAGCTGATCTCTGCTCATTTTTGTACCTTAATTATTTCAATGCCTGATTACTGCTAAAGGGAGATTTCTAAAGTACAAATATTTTCCCCAGGATGGAAATACAGAAATGCACCTGCTTCTGCTCAGCAGCCTTTGGATAAAACTCCAGCTCTGCACAGAGCTCCTCGAGGTCAGCAGGTCTGGATTTCCATGCCAGCTCCTGTGCGCCAGCCAAACCGAATCACTGCAAGTGTTCTTTCATGCCTTTGTTTCTCAGAATTCTGCCTCTGCTTCCCCCCTTGACTCCATATTCACTCCACCTGTTCCTTCCTCTTTGCTGGGCTCACTTCTACCCATTCCTCAATGCTTACGGTAGCTGTGACAGCCTTGGGCTCTCAGGAATGACCTGTGATCCATTGGGGCTGAGTGGGGCTGAGCGTCTGCCTTTGTGTTTTCACTGTTATCACAGCACTGGTCAAACAGGAGCTGTCATGGCCTCCCCAGTGCCGCCATGCCCTTCTGGGACCACTATCTTAATCCACATTCAAGAGAGCACAGGCTGGGTGTGGTGGCTCTTGCCTGTAATCCCAGCACTTTGGGAGGCCGAGTTGGGTGGATCACCTGAGGTCAGGAGTTCAAGACCAGCCTGGCTAACATGATGAAACCCCATCTTTATTGAAAATACAAAATTTAGCCCAGCATGGTGGTGCCTGCGTGTAATCCCAGCTACTCAGGAGGCTGAGGCAGGAGAATTGCTTGAACCCGGGAGGCAGAGGTTGAAGTGAGCTGAAATTATGCCACTACACTCCAGCCTGGGGGACAGGATGAGACTAGATTTCCCCCCACAAAAAAAAAGAAAGAAAGAAAGAAAAAAAGAAAGCACATCACCCAAGTTCCTGCTCCAGGACATTTGGCTAGAGCTGCCCCCACTGAATAGTATTCAACGTTTCTGGCCATGATGGTGGACACAGTGTGTAGGGATGGACCAAGCCAAGCTGGGTTTTATTGCCATCACTATTAACATCGTTGGAACAAGTGAAACTGTCTTTGCAAAATTATGACTGAGACAGTGAAAGAGATCTAGCCTAACCGATTCCATCTTTATTCTAACCTCCAAGCTGTCCTTGCTCCTTGCTGGGTGTGGGGTGAGCTAACTTTGGGAAGAACTTTGTTTGCAGTTTACAGTTTAAAACGACGACGATAACAGCCCTTCCCCCAAACAAACCTCCTTCTTGCTTGGGAACTAGACTGCCTTTGTAAGACCAAGAAATTAGCCACAAGATTAGAAATTACAATATAGGAGTTACATGGCTGAGGACTGCAAGATTCTGACTCCCTAAACTACTCCTAAGATCAGTGCTTAAGATATTTTGAAGACTCTGCACTTGATGGACTAACTGGCACCCCCTAGATCGATAAACTGGCTCATCTGATCCTGTGGTCCCCACCCAGGAACTGACTCAGTGGAAAAGGATAACTTCAGCTTCCCATGATTTCATCACCTACTACTCATCAGCACTCCTGGCTCACTAGCTGCCCCCCACCCACCAAGTTGTTCTTAAAACCTCTGATCCCTGAATGCTTGGGGAGACTGATTTGAGGAACAGTAAAAACTCCAGGCTCCCACACAGCTGGTTCTGCATGAATTCCCCTTTCTCCGTTGCAATTCCCTTGCCTTGAAAATAGGCTCTGTCTAGGCAGAGAGCAAGGTGAACCCATTGGGCGGTCACAGAAGCGGCTCTGTTTATCCTCACTCGCTGTCTTTATTTAGGTATTGCTAAGACATTGGCAGTCCAGGGTCTACGGGCCCCTTTTTGGAGAAGAATTGCCTAAAGCTAAGACCAGTACAGATTAAAGCAGAGATAAGAGGCAGAAACAAAGATACCACAGCTTGATAGCGTTAATTGAGCCAATCTTGGAACACATGGGGATTCTCAGTGACGTGAATCAACCCATCTCAATGACCATTTCTTGCAGCAAAGAAATTCCTGACAGATTTACTTTTCGTATTGTTGGTTTTTGGATCTGTGTCCTGTTAAACAGAGTTTCTTCTAAACCTAACATTTAGCATGGGAACAGTAGGCAATATAAGCTTGGCTAAATGAGCACATTCCATACGTTTGTGATGCACTCTTCGTGTTCCTGAAATCAGCCTTGCTCTTTTAGGTCAAGTAGGGTCCTGAGAACGGATGAATGGATCTCTAAGCCAGACCTAGCCTTTTTTTTTTTTTTTTTTTTTTGGAATAGCCCTCCTGGAAAGCAGGGGTGGCATCTCACTCCCTTCCCACCTAGATTTCACGAGCCACATGGAAGAAAGCTTCAGTCGCTGGAAGAGACGTGGGATTCTCCACCTGGGATGTGCTCCCCAGGCAATGAAGAAATGCAAAGGGCAATTTTGCCCAAAAATTTATCTTACATATAAATGGCAAGCAGCTTGATTCTGTGCATTTGTCTTTATAAGATGTCCCTTGATCAATAATCAATATGCATCTTAGTGAGCAACCTAGTCTTTGAAACAACTGAGTACATACTTGGGACTGAATCTTGGACATTGGTGTCAGTTGATTAACTGTTTTTTCACAAGGTCTCCTGTGTCACCAGGATGATGGAGCTGTGCCCACTTAAGAAACCATGTGGGAAAACAGATCTAAGTCAATGTATTAGTTCATCTTCCCTCTGCTGATAAAGACTGGGTAACTTATAAAGAAAAAGAGGTTTAATGAACTCACAGTTCCATGTGGCCAGAGAGGCCTCGCAATCACGGCAGAAGGTGAAAGGCACATCTCACATGGCAGGGGCAAGAGAGAAAATGAGAGCCAAGTGAAGGAGATTTTCCCCGAATAAAACCATCAGATCTCATGAGACTTACTCACTATCACGAGAACAGTATGGGGAAAACCCCACCCCCATGATTCAGTGATCTCCCACCGGGTCCCTACCATAACATGTGGGAATTACGGGAGCTACAATTCAAAATAAGATTTGGGTGGGGACACAGCCAACCATATCAGTCACTTTATTAAGAAGAAAAACATACATGTGTGGTATCAAGAGAATAATTTGTAATTTCTAAACAACATACATCACTCATCATGTTGTGGATATTCTAGATGTTGAAAGTACAGTGCATGAATGTGATTATTTTTCATAACAGTGCATAACTTAGTGACTTAATACTGAAATGACAACTTCCTAGAGGCAACATGAAGCCTGTTGACTTCAGGGCAGCCATTCAGATGAGACAGGCAGTCCTTCTGCTCCACAGCATTGGCTGCCACGACAACTGATCCCGGCTCGCCCTCCTGGGCTCAGAGAGGAGGAATTACACCAGCACCAGGCCCTCACTTTCATCATGCTGTAGGGTTTCACAAGTCAGTTCCATTCCCTTGTATTGCTCCCTTCCAAAAGAAGCCTGTGGACCTATGTGGTGTGGCCATCCATTGGCAAATGGGGAAACTAGGTTTTGGGGAGCAGAGCACAAGCACATGGTCACAGAGCTGGGAACAGAAGACGCCAAGGACGTCACTGGATCTTCTGACCACACATTTCTTCCTTTCTTCTTGTTACCAGCCCACCCCTCAGCTAACTCCCTCCTTTCTTATTCTACTGTAGAGTTACCACTGGTTGATCAGGGAATCTTACTTTGCAAGAAAGATGTACAACATTTTCCTCCTAGCTGCATTATTTTTCTTACAAATATTACTGATGGGGAACAAGCCGAACAGGTGCATAGGCCTTAAACATATGGGGATGAATCACATCTCAGTGCCTTACCAGAGAATCTTCTGCTTCCCTGATTAACTAAATCTAACAGAGTTCTTTTGGAAAGTTGTTTTAAGGTTTTTGCACTGACATTGAAGAGAAGTGTGGTCTGAAGAGGGCAACTGTAGGTCGGGGCTCCACTGCGCAGATTCTGAAAAGAAAGCGCATCTTGATCTAAGTAACGTAAAGGGGAATTTTTACAGTCTTCTTTGGTGGATATTTTTCATCAAGACTTGAGAGGCAGCAGCTGGGTGTGGTGGTTCACGCCTGTAATCACAGCACTTTAAGAGGCTGAGGTGGGTGGATCACTTGAAGCCAGGAGTTTAAGACCAGCCTGGCCAACATGGTGAAACTCTGTCTCTACTAAGAAATACAAAACTTAGCTGGGCAAGGTGGTGTGTGCCTGTGATCCCTGCTACTGAGGAGGCTAAGGCAAGAGAATCACTTGAACCTGAAAGGCTGCAGTGAGCCGGGATCATGCCACTGCCCTCCAGCCTGGGCAACAGAGCGAGACCGTTTCAAAAATAAAAAAAATGGAGAGTCAGGTATGCAGTGTGTGTGTGTGTGTGTGTGTGTGTGTGTGTGTGTGTGTGTGAATGTGTGTGTGAGTGTGTGTATTTCTACATTAAAGTTTTCGACCTCCAGTGGAACAATTCAAAGCCAACAAAGTTTTAAAAGCTGAGAAGCACTTCTCTGTAAATCATATCAGGTTTAGAGAGAAATTAATATTTATTTTGCAAAATAAAAAGAAATCTCAGAAGTTAATAATGAAAAGCAATTTTTGTAGTTCTTGAGGCGGTGTATCTGCTTATGACAATTCAGTTTATTAAAAAGACGAGATGCATTTTCAGTACAATGCGAAACAAAACAAAAAGCTACAGCAGGAAGAGGGCAGGCTTCAGAACGAGACGTCCTGTACTCACGTCTGGCCCTGACTCTCACCTGATTTTTTTCTTGAGAAACAGCTTATACACCAAGCCTGTATTTTTCTAATGTGAAAATGGGGATGGCAATGCTATGGTGAGTATGCAGTGAAAAATGAAGACTGTATGAAGGAGGGATTGAGGCGGATGCTGTAATGGGTTTCATGTTAGCCAGGATTTTCCAGAGAAGCAGAAATTCTCTTATCCCCTAAGTCTGGGTAGGGTCATTTCTGAGATTGTGAACAGTTTAGCTCAGATCAACCAGGTTCCAGGAGAACCCTCAGTGGCTCACCCCAGGAAAGCTGCAAGGAGCGAAAGGATCAACCAAATGCAGAAAGGAGACAGGACGGGACAAGACCCAGGAAGGCTGACCAAGCGTCCTCGCTGTCCGATTTCTCTGAGTAAGTCCTCCTCTGCCTCCATAGATTAAGTGCTTCTGGTCCAATGCTCAGAACAGCCTGTCACAACTTTCAAAGGGCCTGTGCCACTGAGGCACATGTGGGAGAACCTGCCTTAAATGGTTATGTCAGCAGTTACTGTGTGAGGGGACCCAGCTGTCCTGGAAATGGCTGGAAGGGAACTCAAACAGGAGAGTGACCCATCCTGTGCCCTTCACAGCCTGGCCCTGGGGCCTGTCTGCTCTCAGCACCTGGGGTGGGAAAGGCTACACTTTCCTTCTCTGCCTGATGCACGTGGGACACTTGCACCCTACCCAATCAGATCAGCTTCTCAGATCAGCCTCTTTGCAGGGCAGAGAGGCAGGGAGGCTAGGTCATCTTTTTATTCTCTCCAAGCAGATGGAAACCCTGAGGCCCAGAAGGGCCAGAAATGTGCTTGAAGACATGAACCCTGCATATGTATTCAAGTTTAGATCATACAGTAATTTAAGGATCATGTAAAGCCAGTAATAGCACAAATGCTACCTGGATTTGGAAAAAAGTATGAAGGTCGAAGAGTGATCAGATTGTCACAATGTGGTGTGAGTTCCACTGGGAGAGGAGAGATGATTTGAAGGAGGATGAATAAACATTTGCTTCTTTTCCCCCCATGATTTTATTGTGAATATTTTTTTAAAAAAAAGAGAAGAGCTGAAATAAATGTAGAGTGAACATCCATATATCGACCACTACGTTTCTGTGACTGCTTACAGCTTGTTGCATTTGCTTTTAAGCTTTGTTTTTACAGAGCAAACACAGAAGTAAAGCAAAGACAATATTGGGTGGGTTACGAGTATACAGATGCCTTTATTTGGTTCATCCCAGTGGAGAGTCCCTAGTTATCCAAGCTTATTGGCTGGTTCTGATTGAGCTTAGTTCTGTTTTTCTTTGATATGGAGGTTTATGAGAAATAGCTCAAGTTAAGTTCTACTTGTGTTTGCAAATCAAGCAAAGCTAAGGAGTCTTCTGATCCCAGACTGGCTTTGCCTGCTCAAGGATTCATCAGGCAGGTCTTTGCTTTAATTCACTTCTGCAATGGCACCTTAGGTGCAATAGCCCCTTAGTTCCAGAGAAGTCGGGGCTGGAGACGCTCTGTGTGCTGTGAAGGTAAAAGGAAGGGCCTCACAGGATGGGGGGTCGGGAGCACTGTATTGCTGGTGAAGGAATTTGGTTTAAAGCCAGATCTACCACCCATTTCCCATGTGACCCTGGACCGATTATTTAGACTTTCTAAGCTCCAGGGACATGGGAATCATAAACAGATTCTCCTTTGAGATGACTTATCTGCATAACCAATGTTTCTCATTTAACGTCTATGAAACCATTGTTTTTACTGCCTGGAGTCCTTTACCTTACTTTCAGAAAAACACCTGAATTTCTGCTGAGGAATCCTCACCTTCTCCTGATCCCAGGAAAGAGCCACATGATCCAGCACTAACTCAGCCAGGGCATGGCTATTCTGATCCATGATGAACCATTCAGGGAGAGGAACACGACCGAATTAGGCCACTGAGACCCAGGAAGACCTTTTCTTGAACTGCTGGGATTATGAATAAGGGCTGGAGTTTGTCCTAGCTACCTCCATGAATACTGAGACTGAAACCAGTAGAGAGAAGGAGGAAGAAAAAGCTGGAAGCAAACAAATTCCCAATACTAGGATTTGAGCCTGAATCTGGTCCTACCTAAAACCCACCCTACCCTGATTTCTCAGCTCACATGGCAGTTATTGTTAAGCTGGAGCAGGGTTTCTGTCAATTACAATGCAAACATTCC
This sequence comes from Cheracebus regulus, assembly GCA_963574635.1. Lineage (NCBI taxonomy): Eukaryota > Metazoa > Chordata > Mammalia > Primates > Pitheciidae > Cheracebus > Cheracebus regulus. Next base: position 79,561 of record CAUYQU010064094.1, read on the forward strand.
TAAATTGTTCTACGCAAGACGGTATGGCAGGTGCTGGACATGGTCCCCACCTTCAAGGACATTATAGTTTCTCAGGGAAGATGGGATGTAAATAATGAAATGCATTATTTTTCATGTGATTGAAGCAGTGCTTGGCCATAAAGGTGAACTATAAGCCCTATAAGCCCTGTGAGTATGCATGAAGCAAAGTCTGTAATGACTTACAGGTTGGAATGAATGGAAGTTACCAGGCTCAGCCCCAACCCAGAGAGAGCTGACGCTGTCATGATGTCCCCACTCCACTAAACCACCATCCAAATTTCCTGCAGGGAGGCCTGGAGGGAGGATAGGACTGAGCCTTGCAGAATGAGTTGGCTGTGGATATATAATGATTAGGAACTAAAATCACATCTGAATGTTCCAGCCCAGACATCTTTCTTGAGTTCTAAACTCATCTTTCTAACTACTTATTGACCTTCTCTATGGAGTTGTCATACAAACATCTCAAATACAACTTGTCTCGAGCTGAAGCCTGTTCTCTCCACCCCACAACCTATTTCTCCCCAATGTTCTTCATCCCAGCAAATGTATCTGCACTCTTTCCAGTTAGGTAAAAAGAAAAGAAAGAAAGAAAGAAAGAAAGAAAGAAAGAAAGAAAGAAAGAAAGAAGAAAGAAAGAAAGAAAGAAAGAAAGAAAGAAAGAAAGAAAGAAAGAAAGAAAGAAAGAAAGAAAGAAAAACACGGACTCCTCCTCTATTCCCCTCTTCTTCCATCCCTCACATAGATCTATCAGTGTATCCTCTGGAGTCCACCTCCAACATCAACCAGAAATCGGCCACACCCACTTCTCACCACCTCCGTTGAGGACTATTCTCTGATTTTTTATCTTGCCCAAATTCCTATCTAAGAGGTCTGGGGAGTCATGCCGTACAAACCACAAATTCTCATCAGATGGTTTTTATTTAACCCTATATATCATGGCTTACTTTCCAGTCTGACTCTGGCATAACATTATGAGACAAGGAAGAAAATAAAAATATTTTTAACTTCAAAATATATTTCCTAGTCATACCTTGAAACTGCCCTGTGAAGTCTCTGGGAAAAATCCACATTCTATAGAGAGTTCCCTTTGCCCTTTGTTTTCCTTCCTTCCTTCCCAGATGCAGGAGATAAGCAAGTAAGATCCTGGCACCCTTTTAAGTTCAATAAGAAACATTTTACAACCTGCTCTCTCTCAGAAGTCTGCTGAGAGCTTCCTCTGCACAATAAAACTTGGTCTCCACAATCTTGTATCTTAACCTAAAACATTCCTTTCTATGGATCTCAAGTCTTCAGATAAATGCAACCAATTGTCAATCAGACAATGTTTAAATTTACCTACAGCCTGGAAGCCCCTGCTTTGAGTTGTCTCACCTTGTCTCACACAAGAAAAAAACAAGTGTATTTCTTGTGTGTGTGTGTGTTTGTGTATGTGTGTGTGAGATGGAGTCTCGCTCTGTTGCCAGGCTGGAGTGCAGTGGCGTGATCTCAGCTCACTGCAACCTCTGCCTACTGGGTTCAAGTGATTCTCCTGTCTCATTCTCCTGAGTAGCTGGGACTACAGGCGTGTGCCACCACACCCAGCTAATTTTTGTATTGTTAGTAGAAACAGGGTTTTACCATGTTAGCCAGGATGGTCTTGATCTCTTGACCCCATGATCTGCCCATCTGGGCCTTCCAAAGTGCTGAGATTATACGTGTGAGCCACCACACATGGCCAAAACCAAGGTACTTCTTAAATGTATTTGATCGATGTCTCACATGTCTCCTTAAAAGCTGTACCTCAACCACTTTGGGTACCTATTCTCAGGACCTCCTGAGAGCTGTGTCATGGGCCATGGTCACTCATATTTGGCTCCGAATAAATCTCTTAAAATCTGTTACCGAGTTTGACTCTTTTCATCAACACCAGGATCCCGTTTCAATCCCCTAGCCTCACACACCTGGATCACACTTGCAGTGACCTGCTAACCTCAGCTCTCCAGTTTACCTAACTGCTCTCATCCACTCCTTCATCTGTCCTCTATACAGCAGCCAGGGGACAGCACGCCTTCTCAAATGCATGTTGGAGCTCATGCGACCCTAGACAGGTTCCCATGTGACTCTAGGCAGGTTGGTTCAAAACTCCTCAGAGCTGGCATTCAGAATATAATGCAATTCCCTTAGTGCTACCACAAGACCCCTGCATCCTGCCCCTGGAGGCTGCTCTGGTCTCACCTTCCTCTGCAGATCCTACTGCCATCCCTTGACCCTGACACACACATCCTTGCTATTCTGCACGCAATCCCCTCTGCTAGCAATGCATTCCACTTGCAGGCACTTTCTCACATCCTCTCTGCTCACAGGCCACTTGGTCACACCGAGCTCCCTGCCCTTCCACTCCCAAGGCCACCCTCATTCCTCTCTGTCTCCTTACCCAGGTTTATTCTTCTTAATGCTCATCACCACTTGCCAAACTCTTCAATTGTTTCTTCACTCATTATTCGTCTGCATTCCTTGGGAGAATCCTAGCTCCTCAAGAGAAGGAACTTCTCTCTGCTATATTCACCACTGCAGCCTCAGGACCTGGGACGGCATCTGACACAAAGCAGGTCTCAATAAATACTTGCTAAATGGGTGGAATTGGGGATCCTGTGGGCTCAGTGGCTTGAGCTGGGTTGCAAGGGCAAAGGGCGTGAGCCTGGTTCAAGAACAGAGTTGTCCTCTTGGTCTGAACCATCCTTATTGGGTTGCACCAACCAGCACCTATTACGGATGCTGACTGCTCTCCCTGCATCCACTCTTTTTTCTTTCATTTTCTAATAGAAATGAATTCGTATTCTGCGTTGTCGTGTGTTACTTACAAATTACATTGCTACATTTTATAAAGTTTCCAGTGTCTCCTCATATCTTAGAAAAATGATTGAGGAAAAAATAAAAACTTATCTATTTAGATTGACTACAGGGATCTTTGATTGCCTAAAACAATACAGCAATTTCTGCATCTGCTCTTGTCTCCTCCCACCATCCTCATACAGCAACCACAGTGAGCTTCTTGAAATGCAAATATAGCCACCTCATCCCCTACCTGAACCCTTTGGATGACCTTGATTTGTTCTCATAAACACTGAGCAGCCTCAGAATCTGAAAATTTGTGCCTAAATGAATCCCAGTCTTCTACAAAATCCTATGGGGTACTGCAGGGTCCTGAGCCTTTATTTCCTATCTACTGTGGCAGGTAAAACTTTAAAGTGGCCCTGTGACCTCCACCCCTGGATGTTACTCCCATGATCAGGAAAAAGAATTTTTCTTCTAAGCACTTTGGGAGGCTGAGGCAAGATAGATCACCTGAGGTCAGGGGTTTGAGACAAGCCTAGCCGATGTGGCGAAATCCTGTCTCTATTAAAAATACAAAAATTAGCCAGGCATGGTGATAAGCACCTATAATCTCACCAACGTGGGAGTCTGAGGCAGGAGAATCACTGGAACCCAGGAGACAGAGGTTGCAGTGAGCCAACATTGTGCCATTGCACTCCAGCCTGGGCAACAGAGCAAGGCTCCATCTCAAAAATTAAAAAAAAATTGCTGATGCAATCGAGGATGCTAATCAATTGACCTTACATAAGGAGATTATCCAGGTGGGTCTAAGCAAATCACAGGAGCCCTTTCAAAGCCAAGAGTTGTCTCCAGCTGGAGAAAGGGAAAGTCAGAGTCAAAGCAGAAGAAAGACTGAACATGTTGTTCCAGTTTGGACAATGCAGGGGACCTCCTGGGAGGGAGTTCAGGTGACCTTTAGAGGAAGAGAATGGCCCCTGGCTCTCATCTATAATCTCAGCACTTTGGGAGGCTGAGATGGGAGGGTTTCTTGAGGCCAGGAATTTGAGACCAGGCTGGCCAACATGGTGAGTCCTGTCTCTACCAAAAATACAAAAACCAGCAGGGCTTGGTGGCAGGTGCCTGTAATCCCAGCTACTTGGGAGGCTGAGGCAAAAGAATTTGAACCTGGGAGGTAGAGGTTGCAGCGAGCTGAGTTCATGCCACTGCACTCCCACCAGGGTGACAGCACAAGTCTCTGTCTCAAAACAAATGATGTATTTGTGGAAAATAGAGAAATATTTTCTTGTGTGGCCAAATTGCAATATCATTTCCAGGTTGTCACAGCAAAGACTGAGTTACCTAGAAATGAAAATGAGTCCAGAGACAAATATCACCCCGGAGTGAACCATGATCATTATTACTTTTAGAAGTTAACTGGGCTGTGGTGGCTCACACCTATAATCCTAGAACTCTGGGAGAACAAGGCAGGTGGACCACCTGAGGGCAGACGTTCATGACTAGCCTGACCAACATGGTAAAACCCTGTCTCTAATAAAAATACTAATAAACAAATATATATCATTCTGAGATCAATAAGCTACAAAATTAGCTGGGCTTGGTGGCAGACACCTGTAATCTCAGCCACTAGGGAGGCTGAGGCCACAGGATTGCTTGAATCCAGGAGGCGGAGGTTTCAGTGAGCCAAGATGGTGCCACTGGGCTACAGAGCAAGACTCTGTCTCAAAAAAAAAAAAAGGTTAACTGGTGGGTGGAAGTCCCAGCATACTGCAGTTGCTCCTCCCATATTCTACGAGACAGCTCTCTCAGGACAAATAAAGACAAGCCAGTGTGGATTTACAGAAGCTTAGGGAAGGTTTTATTGTAGAATAATTGGTGTGTTGTGGTGTTGGTGATACTGTTGCACCTCTGCATTCAAATCCGGCCTTTGACTCTCACGAGCTGTGAAATCTTGTTAAGTTACTGTAAAGTCTCTGCAGGTTGATGTCCTTACTGGTAAAATGTAGGTGATAATTAAACCTACCTCATTGAGTTGAGGGAATTAAATGAGAGAGCCTTCATAAATGATTAGAGAATCGCCTTGCATACAGCACTTGGCAAATTCTAGTAACAGTGTATTACATGGTTTTTATACTGCTATAAAGATACTGTACTTGAGACTGGGTAATTTATAAACAGAAGAGGTTTAATTGACTCAGTTCCACATGGCTGGAGAGGCCTCAGGAAACTTACAATCATGGCAGAAGGCGAAGGGGGAGCAGGCACCTTCTTCACAAGGTGGCAAAAAAAGAGAGCAAGAGCAGGGAAAACTGTCACTTATAAAACCATCAGACCTTGTGAGAACTCACTCACTATCCTGGGAACAGCACAGAGAGTAACCACCTCCATGCTTCAATCACCTCCCACCAGGTCTTTCCCTTGACATGTAAGGATTATGGGGATTACAATTTAAGATGAGATTTGGGTTAGGACACAGAGCCAAACCATATCATACAGCAACTATTACTATTTTCATAGTGCAACTGTTTCTTCAAAAGCTTTAATAAAACCACCATGGCCCTTATCACACAGATACAGACTTGCATTGTAGAGGAAATTGTTTACTCAAAGGTATTTTTTCCCCCTATGGTTCTAGCCTTAATTGACGAATGTCTTGTGTAGACTCTAGTAGTATCTTGGCATTCGCTATCCTGGTTATCAACAGTTAGGCAGCTTTCTGTGATGCATTTGCCTAAATATTTGTGTAGCCTATTGATCTCAGGATGGTATTTATTTGTTTGTTTGCTTTTAGCATTGCATGGCTGGGAACAGCCATTTGGTTGTCATTTTTTACTTTGCTGTGACAAAGTACCATAAACTGGATGGTTTAAAACAACAGAACTTGGCTGCGCAACAGAAGCTCACTCCTGTACTCCCAGTACTATGGGAGGACAAGGCAGGCAGATCACAAGGTCAAGAGATGGAGACCATCCTGGCCAAGATGGTGAATCCCCGTCTCTATTAAAAATACAAAAATTAGCCAGGTGTGGCGTCCCAGTTATTCAGGAGGCTGAGGCAGAAGGATTGCTTGAACTTGGGAGGCGGAAGCAGCAGTGAGCCGAAATTGCACCACTGTGCTCCAGCCTGAGCAACAGAGTGAGACTGTCTCAAAAAACAAACACCAAAAACAAACAAACAAACAAAAACCTTTGTCACAATGACAGGAGGGCAGAAGTTCAAAGTCAAGGTGCTGCCAGGATTGGTTGCTCCTGAGTTCTCAGAGGGAGAATCTGCTCCATGTTTCTGAGCTTTTGCTGTTGCTGAAGAATCGTTAGCTTTCCCAGGATTTCCTTTGCATCTACATATCTGCATGCATCTCCCCAGCCTGTCTGTGTTCAAGTGGTCATCTTCTCTCTATATCTCCATGTGTCATCTTGTCCTTTGATAAGGACACTATCACTGGATTTAGCACTCACCCTAATACAGTATGACCTTCTCTTTATACAGCTTCAAAGACCCCTGTTTCCAAATAAGGCCACATTCTGAGGTTCTGCGTAGGCATGAGTTGTGAGGGGATGCTATTCAACCTTCTCTGGGCACCAATGGTCTTGATCTGGCAATGTTGTGATCCAGGCCTGAGCTTTTAATCAGACCACTCTCCGGGTAAGGAAGGCAACATTTCTATTACTGCCTGAACAGCTTTTCTGTTAATTAAAGCCAAGCTCACTTACAAGTGATGGTGGTGGAGGATAAAATCCATTGACAAAATAAACTAGTTGATAAACTTCAACTAGGTCCTTCAGAGGCTTTTTCCATGTGTTTAAAACTGAAAGCCGATTGCAATGTCAGCTGTAATTACCCAAGCCCATTACAAGGCCGCAGGCAGGTGGCACTTAAAGAAATTATGCAGTTGCTGAAACTGGTCTCTGAGAGCCTCCCACATGGCCCCAGTCTGAGCTCAGTTGAAAGCACATCTTAAAATAGATCAAAGGTAAATCTCCTGCAGCCGCCAGGTGATGAGAAAGTGCACAGAACATGACAGTGACAGGCAGCTTCAAAGTACAGAGGAAAGTGGTTTCTTTCTGCCTCCATCAACCTAGCCTGTAAGGAATTACCTTTCACTCTGTTTTGGACCATGTATCTCATCCCTATCGTCTTCATTGTCACCACCATCCTCACTGTGCTTAGAATTTCCCCATGCCATCTCCATTCCCTGTCAAGGAAGAGCTTTTTCCGGAGCTTCTGGGAATGCTGTCAGCTAAGCTTCTTCAGCTTCCAGCCCCTTCAAGGACAGCCTCACCTGCAGAGCGCTGCCACTCCTGAGGAATGTCCCACTTCGGTAGCCCACATCCAGTGACTGATTGATGCGGGGGCTAAAATGCAGAGCGGGTTCAGCCTCACAGTTCAATCCCCGATGGAATACTCCCCAACTCTGCTGGGCTATTTCATTCCAGAGCCTGCCTGTACGATCAGCCAAGGCTGTCCTTGGACCTGCCTGGTGACATCATATGTCCAATTCTCCTCCTTTTCAACCACTGTGATAGTCCTAAAGACATTATTTAATAAACATTCTCAACATGAAACCCCGTCTTAAAACATTTTTCAGGGAGGCTCAACCTGCAAGCATTATCATGGCTATCCTTCTTCAAGCATTAAGCTCTGACCATGATCAGCAGTGACATGAAGACTTGTATTATCACATTTTGCTCACAATAAATCCATGTGTGTGTGCTCTTCAGTGGATTTTACAGTTGGGAAAGCTAAGGCTTGGAGCATGTAAATGGCTACCTTATAAGTGGTGAATCTTGAACTGTGAGCCCACTCTGTAGATACCTGATCCCCACGCTATGTAAATATGCTATTCTGTTTTCTGTTGTGCAATACCAGGCATTTTAATAGAAGTCACCATATGTAAAGTTAGGATGTTAGACTTTGAGCTCCTATAAGAAAGTTAGAAAGGAAATTGAATATTCTTACATCTTCCATTTGTGTTTTTCCATCATTCTTTCTAATTGGGGGAGGGTAAAGGGAGTTCCACTCTAAGGCTCTAGTGGACGCTAATGACCCTCTTCCTAAGCAAACAGCCATAAGCACATCCTGTGCAACTGCTCGGGTGCTCTATCATGTCCAGTGCATCGTCCTTCCTGTTTCTTGCATACGATGGACTCCTGCAATTGTGAAAGACGTTAACACACAGCCTCTCTTGCAGAGCTGATGCTCACTCCTCCAGGGATGATTTAAGTTCTAGAAGAAATTGTTGCCTCTGGATGGGGCCCGTTTGCCTTGCTTGGCACATGATTGCGTGCACACATGCTCCAATTGTAGAAGAAATTTGTAGGTGCTCTGAGCAGCAAACAGTATGCATCAGCTCCATTAACAATGGTAGTGTCTATAAAAATGACACTTTTAGCCTGGGGTGGAAAGACTTAGGAAAGGCTGGTCGCATCCTAAGAAATAACATACGCATAAAAGAATTAGTGAGCTTTTGTTTCTCTGGGAGCCCTTAAAATATAGCCTCCAGAGCGCTCATGAGGCATGGATTTTTTTCTCAGATGCCCCACCCATTGGTGTCTATAGACATCATCTTTTCAGGAGAAATTTGTTATGGATCCACCATGCATCATAAGGAAAATCACAAGGACAGAAGTGAAATGCAATAGAGTTATATCTCCACAGGGCGATGGACATGGTACCCTGAGATATGTGGATCTGTGTTGGGTGCCCAAGACCAGCCCAGTTTGAAGATCACTAGGACAATGCACAAGACTAAGTGTGCAGTCATCCCCACATCTATGGTTCACCATAGCAAAAGGACACGAGAAAAACTGGCAGAGAGAGGCTGGGCACAGTGACTCACGCCTGTAATCCTAGCACTCTGGGAGGCTGAGGCGGGTGGATTGCCTGAGCTCAGGAGTTCAAGAGAAGCCTGGGCAACATGGTGAAACCCTGTCTCTACTAAAAATACAATTAGCCAGGTGTGGTAGCATGCGCCTTATAGTCCCAGCTACTTGGGAGGGTGAGCCAGGAGGATTGCTTGAACCCCAGAGGCAGAGGTTGCAGTGACCCAAAATTGCACCACGGCACTCCAGCCTGAGTGACAGTGAGACTGCGTATCCAAAAAAACAAAAAGAAAGAAAGAAAGAGAGAGACAGAGAGAGAAAGAAAAGAAAAAAGAGAAAGAAAGAAAAGAGAGAAAAAAAAGAAAAAAGAAAGAAAGAAAGAAAGAGAAAGAAAGGAAGGAAAAGAAGCAAAGAGAGAGAGAAAGAAAGAAAGAAAGAAAGAGTGGCAGAGAAAAAGAGTGCATGGGGCAGAGTTCAGAGGAAACCAGTAGCAAGCTTCCAGTGTCCTCTCCCAGGAATTCACACAGGATGTGTGTAATTAATCCAGCGATGAGTTGTGATGACCCATGTGAAATACCGTGTACAGGGCATGCTCCTTAGAGACTCAAGGACCCAGATGTATAAGGGGAGCTGCTCACTTGGGTACCCACTGCCTAGCCTGTGCCAAAATTCCAGATCTCAGAAGGAAAGCAGATGTTCAGCAAAAGCAATGTGGTTTGGCAGGCACAGTGAGCCACTGGAAATGGTGGAAACCCTCCCAAAATCTGTTGCCCTATGACAGCCAAGGGCCGACCTTGCAAAACAGCCACAGACCTGTTTTGTTAGCTCCTTTCTGCACAGGATCCAACATGGATAAATGACTACATCCAGAAAAGCAAGAAGAGCCTGATGGGCAAGGTGATACGTGAGTCAAGCCCACACCAGGCTTGGCAAGTGAGCCCCATCGTGCTGGCTGGTCAACTGCATGGCATGCTGGGAAGCATTGTATGGCTATGCTGGTGCTCTGGGGCAGACTGTGCCACGATCAGCTAGTGATGTCTGCTGTGGACCCAGAAGGGAAGGGTGATGATGATTCCCAATACCTTGCATCCTTGTCCGGCACCATCACAGCACCCTACTTTTTGTTCTCGTGTGTATGAGTAACATGTTCCCTCCTCTTCAACACTGACTCGGCACACTCATTGTGGCTGTTCTCAACAATGTCCTTCCTCCTCCAGCCTCCCTCCAGTGATATGACCACAAATATCCTGCTGCTTGTGAAGTCAGTGGGGCCAGTTGCAGATACTATCAATAGGGGTTGAACACTGTAATCTCATAGGCTAAATATGACCCAAGGAAATACTGCATTTGGACAGCATTGTCTTTCTTAATCATGAGATTTCATGTACAAATCCAGGTTTCTGGATTTTCTTGAAGAAACGGAAAATATGACAACATTGAGCTTACATTTTCAAATGGGAACGATTGACCATAAATAGTGTGATTGTGTAGGGTAGGTGTATAAGGGAAAACTAGATTGGTGGTTACCAGAGGCCAGGAAGATAAGGGAAAGAGGAGAGAAGAAAGGTTGATTAATGGGTACAAAAACATAATTAGCAGAAATAAGACCTAATGTTCTGCACAGCAGGAGAATGACTAGAGTTAACACTAATCTATTGTACATTTCAAAATAGCTATAAGAGCATAACTTGAGTGTTCCTGGCATAAAGAAAAGATAAATATTTAAGGTGGTAAAAATCCCAGTTACCCTAATTTGATCTCAACACAACATATGAATGTACCAAATTATCACATGTATCCTCAAAATATATACCTCTATTATGTATTCATAAAAAAAATAATTTTAGCAAAGCTCTGCTTGATAAAGTATAGTCATTTATTTGAAGATAAGGATGTTCTAGGCCAGGAAGTAATAAATTCAGAAGCTCTGTCTTGGGAATGGACTTAGGTTGTTTGTGCAGAAAACAGGTGGCCAGGGTGACAGCAATAAAGTTAACGGAATGAGCTGCAGGGGAGAGGATGCAGTACTGATCATATTTTCTTCCCTGTCTCTTGGATTTAGCACTGAAAGGTTGTGATGAAGGTGAAGACCATGCTGAAGCTGCCTCTTCTAGGCTCGAAAGAGGCAATTGTTAAATTTCCAAGAATTCTGTTAACTGATGGCTAAACACAGCCATTATTAAAAATTAAATTGTGTTAGAATTATATCCAGCAGAAAAAAAAATTAAATTGTGAAAACTTACAGTTAAATAAATGATGATGAAAGAAAATGTAATCCATAATCAAAACTCATCATTTCCAAGTTGTTTTACTACATTTTCCTATTATGTATGTTCTTAAAGGAAATAATACATAATGGTGTGTGACTCCACGTTTGATGATAAGACATTGGAAGCCTTAGTGGAGGTGTTTACACCGGAGAAATAGGCAAACACTACAAATCAGGACTTGATTATTTTGTGGATTGGTTAGACTTAAGAAAGTAATGGAGAAAAAATTTAAAATGTAAATTAAACTTAAAAGTATATTGGGTCTATGGCCATTTCATTGTGAAGAGCATGAAGTATTGAGAAAATAAATAACTTTCCAGTGTTCAAAAACTATTATCTAATTCAGGAAAGAAGTTCCTGATAAATGAGATACAATTCCCAGATACATGTTAGTTGTTTCATTTTCATTTTTCTTGTTAACATAAATGAAAGTATCAACTATTATCTGTGTCAGAATCATAGGTCTTCTTGAGTGATGTAGCAGCTTCTTTGCTAAATCCAGTGAGTATCAAGCATTTATCATCGTCTGATTTTATGACACAATTGTTGTTGAAAAAAATTATCAAAACTGATAGTGGAGTTTGCAAGACATAGCAATTCACACTGAAATTAAACATGTAAACTCAAAATAAATTGGCTATATAAAAATTAAAATAAAGGATATTTTATATTATGATTTATAAATTAGGTGCTATATAGCCTTTATATCAGTATAACTAATAATAATCTTCAGAGAGCCTATTGTTAAAAATTCATCAGTATACCATAGTAGAAATATTATTTTGGACATTTAATTAACTACAATTGAATTAATCGTAATATATACATGAGTTCACTAAAAAATAAAACACCTTGGCAGAGCAATGGTGCCAATATCAGATATATATGTGTGCCCAATAAATATCTTTATAATGAATTTATAAGTAAAACAAAAGACAATTTATAGTACATTCCATTAAATATAATACATGTAGGCGTCCTTCTGTACAGCTAACGTGTGTTCATGATTGCTGTATTAAATCAAGGTAAAATGTCTAATACGACATACGGATTATATTCATTTTAACCTGAAGAGCTATGCAAAGAGACCAATAAACATTTGTAGAATAAAAGCTAATTTTTCTCAAATAGAATCTCTGAAAGAGCATTAATACATATTTGGTATCTTATAACTCAAGCCCAGAATATGCTTTCATTCTTCGGAAACAAAACATTCTCATTTGTGAAATAACAAGAAGTTTAGTGCAGAGAGTTGTTACTTTATCCATAGGAAGCTGTGGTCAGTCATAGCCATGGGCATCGTGAGTACCCCACAGTCAGATGGGGACTTAGGATCACTTAATCAGAGAGTAGAGCTTTCTAGAACCAGGCTAACCATGCCATTCTCTGTTCTCAGTTTCCTCAAAACACTGCAAGCACAGCCTCAAGTCTCAGGGAAGAAATAGTCTTTAGCCATGAGAGACTAGAGGTAGGCTACACAGTGATGCTCAAAGGCTGCATCCAACTTGCAGCCTTGTTTCCTTGACCTTCTGTATTTATTTTTTTAAATGTTTTGAATTGGTTGCCAAAATCTAAACATTGAAAATTTTCGCAAATTTCTACATTCTTTCTCTCTCTTTTTTTTTTTGATGGAGTTTCGCTCTTGTCTCCCAGGCTGGAGCGCAATCAATGGCATGATCTCAGCTCACTGCAACCTCTGCCTCCTGGGTTCAAGCGATTCTCCTGCCTCAGCCTCCTGAGTAGCTGGGATTACAAGCTTGCACCACCACACTCGGCTGATGTTTTGTATTTTTCGTAGAGAGAGGTTTCACCACCTTTGCAAGGCTGGTCTTGAACTCTCGACCTCAGGCGATCCACCCCCCCTTGGCCTCCCAAAGTATTGGGATTTACAGGTGAGAGCCACCCCACCTGACCTACCTTCTCTTGAAAAGGAAAGATGTGGCCTCACTGAGATCAATCTACTCTCTTGGCTACCATTTGCTGCCCATTTGGGTGGCACCTGTGCTCTCCAGCTTGGTCTATTCTTTACCAGGCCACCCAGCCTTGGAGTTTGGTACCCCAGAAGGAGGGAAATTCAGGAGGTGGCTTGTTGGTGACCCGGTGTTTCCATGGGTGCTTGAGGTGCTTGTAATTCCCCATCCTGGCATTTGATCCAACACATCATCGGACTCTGGCTCCAATAGGGATGTCTGCGGGGTAAAGTCGGCTCCCTGGATGTGGGATTCCATAAGCCTGGTCTGTGTACTTCCTTGTCAGCAATATTTCAGCAATTAAGACTTCTTTTGGGTCTTTTCTGCCTGGAATTTATCTATTTCTTTATGAACACTTACCTTTGTACTTCTTGAGTTAGGCTAATACAATTTCCTTGAATATCTGTCAAATTAATCTATTCACTGTCACCTCATATTTTGAGCCAAACCAAAAATATATATGAATCTTTATAACAAACCAGTGGTGCCTGAACACGATGAAATCATGGGACTGAAAGGGAGGCTTTTCGTTTATCCCAAGATGCATTCAGTAAGACCCACTTGATATCACATTTTAACAGGGAGCCATGCTGCTTACTGCTAAGGCCGTTAAATTGGTTAATCCATTTAAAATTTTTTGTTCTCAATTTTTATTTGAGAAAACTTTTCTTATTGCAAAAAAAAATAGTTCACTCCATGCAGTACCCTTTGTCCTAAAATCTACAGAACTCCTCACAACTTCTTTTCTGTTACTAAGTGACTATATCCCGTTTACTTTGTAATAGTTATTTTACCCACCAAGTAAAGCAAGGGAATTATAACAATTGCTGCACACACATAACATATACACACACATACATAACATACACATACACATATACACACACACAACATGCACGCATGCTAATGCACACACAACATACATGTACATATATGCACGTGCACACACAACACACATACATGCACACACATGACATACACATAACACATAACATACACATACATATATACATACACACAACACACACACACACACACATAAGTGCACATACATAAACATACACATACGCCCACACACACATATATCTAGGTGCACGCACATAAATGCACATACATGCATGCATGCACATGTGCAAACACACAGATGTGTGCACATACTGGCATACACACATGCACATACATAAATGTACATGCACATATATACACATGCATGTGCACATACACATATACATGCACACATAAACATACACATACACACATGCACACAAACACACACACACTGGCCTGCACAACCACACCAGGTGTGAGCACAGCATTGAAAAGATCCCATGTTGGAAAGGATCCATGTCCTTCCCAGGTAAGATTGGAGGGCATGGATAAAGAAAATGTGGCAGATATACACCATGGAATACTATGCAGCCATAAAAAAGGATGAGTCCATGTCCTTTGCAGGGACATGGATGCAATTGGAAACCATCATTCTCAGCAAACTGACAGAAGAACAGAAAACCAAACACCGCATGTTCTCACTCATAAGTGGGTGTTGAACAATGAGAACACATGGACACAAGGAGGGGAGCACCACGCACTAGGGCCTGAGGGACAGGGGCTAGGGGAGGAATAGCAAGGGGCAGTGGGTTAGGGGAAGGACAGCATTAGGAGAAACACCTATTGTAGTTGATGAGGCAATGGATGCAGCAAACCACCACCATGGCACGTGTACCTATATAACAAACCTGCACAATCTGCACATGTACCCCAGAACTTAAATTATTTTTTAAAAAAGATTAGAGAGAGCCTGAAGAGGGTTCCACCTTGCTGAAGCTCAAGAAACCTATCAGTCCCAAAGCTGCATTCACCCCTTGGGCCTGCCCACAAGGAGACGGTGGCAAGAATGTTCCAGGCTGGTACAGAAGGCAGGTGACCGGCGAGGATCTGGATCCCCACCCCCCACAAACAGCGAAAGAGGGGATGCTTGTGAAGGAGACAGTGGGAAATCCTTTGTCATGGAGATCCTTTAACAACCACTGTCATCAAAGGGATCAAAGGGACAGTGTCTCACAGAGGTGAAGGCTGTGACCCTGAAGGTAAATGTGGCTTCTACACAGGTGTTCCCTTGGGAGAGATGGAGGCAGAAGATTATGCATCAGTTTGGAGTTTAGGAGGCCACCCTCAGTCTGGGCTTTCCATGGAAAAATTGCAGACATGAAACTGGCAAAATAATTATTTTTGTGATTTGTTTCTAAAATTGTACTTTTCAATAAAAGTGGCCCTTTAATGAGAAAGAAAAAAGCAAACACACATAATAAAAATCCACTCGAAATTGATTCATTTTATGAAGAAGTTGTCCTTTTCATGGAGAACTGACTTTGAAGACTGAATTGCAATAGTTAAGCTTTAAGATTTTTTAATCAGAAATATTTTGCTCCCTAGAAAAGAGAGGCGTAAAGCCTGTCAATTTTCCCAGTTGGGGGCATTACTTCCAGCCGATTAGCTAGAGCACTGTTCAGATTCTCCGCCAGGGCAGGCGGGTCCCTCCTACACTTTCCAGCCATTAGTGTCTGCAGGTTTGTCCTCTAAATGGCAGCAGAGGCGTGGCACAGGAGCGGCCTAGGATCCAGGTGGATAGAGGGTATTTTCAAAAGCAAGCTGGCTTGCACTGGGGCTGTGGTACTTACGGAACTCTGTTTCCAGCAGAAGTGTGAAAAGCTGTGGGTGCGCCTCCCCCTGGGGTGAGGTTTCAGTCCTGGGAGCCTCCTGCCAACAAATGCCACCCCTGTGCCTCCTTCTATCAGGAGGAGGGGCTTCACTGTAATGAGAACAGAAAGAGCAAATCTGTGTTCTTGAGGGCTCAGTGTCAAACAGCTGTCACTGTGGATGGCTCAGGCTTCAGTTTGTGTCAGGAATGATGGAAAGTGGGTCCAGGAGTAACTCACAGCCTTGTGACGCTCGCACCCACAGGCGCCAGAGAGGCCCTAAGCTTCTGTGCTTGGGGGTTTTTATGACTGAATGGATAACATCAAGAGTTCCTGCAGAGTGGCTGAAAATACAGCTGTATGCTATTGTGTATGTATTTGTGTGCAAATGCATGAGAGACTCAGGAACAGGGACGGAGAGGCAGAGGGGGAGAGAGAACAAATTAATGAACAGACTGTGGAGAAGAGTTCCTCCCAGCAGGATCCTAGAGCCACACCCTGGGTTCACATTCCCGTGCTGCCCGTGGCTGGCTGAAGGCAGCTTCTCAAGTTCACTGGGCCTCGGAGGGGTTCACTGTAAGCAAAAGAACAACTGTAATGCCTGGAAAACAGTTTCTAAATTCAGCTTCCAGTCAATGCCCCTGGCAAGGCAGCCCAGCCCCTTGCTGGCTGACCGCAGGGTCCTGAGCTCAGTCTCTGCTTCCTCCCCCTGTTACCGTCAGTCTTTGAGGATATTTCTTTAACTCTTTAAGCATGTTTCCCTGTTGGTAACATGCAGACCACAATAGCACAAAAGGTTACACTTATATGCTTCAGCGCTTTGTACAGTTCCTATAACACAGAAAGTGTCTGAGTCCGCTTGGGCGGCTATACCAGCAACAACAAAAAGCACACTGAGCGGCATAGAAAACACATGTTTCTGATGTAAAGTGCGGTTCTTTTTCCTGATTTGATTTCCAGAGTTGCTCAGCTCTGCCTCGACGTAGTGACCTTGGGGAGAATTCACCAGCATATCAGGGTCCCTTGAGGAGGACTCTCATAGGCACCCCCAGACCATTCTCTTGCTTGTCTCTCTTTCTTTCTTTGTCAGGGTATACTGACTGCAAAACAAACAGCTCTGAAATCTCAGTGGTTTTCAGTAGTAAGGAGCTATGTCCTCTCTACTGTAGAGTCCAAGGAGGGTGAGGAAGGCTCTGGTCCATGCGGCGATTCAGGGACCCAATCTCCTCTTAGGTTATTGCATCTCAATCTGCAGCCTCCATAGTGTACATGGTGCCACACCGTGCTGCACCCTGGACCTTGAAGAGAGAGCATCCTGCAGGGGCTTAGGGACCAGATCACATCTCCCACAATGCCTTGGCAAGAAGGCAGTCACATGGTCCCAAACAAACTGCTAGAGAGGCTGGGGAACATAGGTCCAACCACGTGGCCTGGGGAAAGTCAAGAGGGTTTGGTGAACACATTTCCTCCACCACACCCCCAGACTAAAGGCCATGAGCCTGTTCTGTCTTCTCTCCTCTCCCAGCCAGTAGTTGATTGCCCCAACTATGGGTCTTCAATCAGAGCTGGTCTATTTCATTTTTTGTTGCTGTTGTTGTTGTTGTTGTGTTTTTTTGGAGACAGCGTCTTGCTCTGTCACCCAGGCTAGAGGCTAGAGAGTAGTGGCACCATCTTGGCCCACTGCAACCTCCACCTCCTGGGTTCCAGCGATTCTCCTGCCTCAGCCTCCTGAATAGCTGGGATTACAGGTGCACGCCAAGACACCCAGTCCATTTTTGCATTTTTTATATTTTAGTAGAGATGGGGTTTTGCCATGTTGGCCAGGCTGGTCTTGAACTCCTGACCTGAGGATATTTGCCCACCTTGACCTCCCAAAATGCTGGGATTACAGGCATGAGTCACCGTGGCCAGCCTCGTTTTTTGTTTTTGTTGTTGTTGTTGTTTGTTTTCTTTGTTTTTTGCGGCTTCAGTGCAGTGGCAGGCTCTCTGCTCACTGCAACATCTACCTCCCAGGTTCAAGTGATTTTCCTGTCTCAGCCTTCCAAGTAGCTGAGCCTACAGGCGCTCACCACAACACCTGGCTAATTTTTGTAGTTTTATTAGAGACGGGGTTTCACCATGTTGGCCAGGCTGCTCTTGAACTCCTGACTTCAGGTGATCTGACCACCTTGGCCTCCCAAAGTGCTGGGATTACAGGCATGAGTCACCACACCCAGCCACAAGCTGGTCTATTTCATGGTGCCTCCAATGACAGCCAGGTGTGGCCTTACTTCATTTTGGAAGCAAAAAAAAAAAAAAAAGAAGAAGTGTTTTTTTGTTTTTGTTTTTGTTTCCCTATTGCTGCAATGTAACTCACCCTGGAGAAAAGTCAAAACTGTCAGAATAGTAAAATGAGAGACATTGCTGGAAGACGTCTGCCTTATCAGCTTCTAACATTCCTTAATGGCTGCAATGGACAGGGGGACTCAGGATCAAATAATTAATTGCTTGAGTTAATGAGGGGATAACTGCTGTCTTTCACTCAGCTTCAGACTTTTATTTGGAGAAAAGCAATAACTAAAAAAGCAGTAACATCCTTACAATAGATCTAATCTATAGACATAGATCTGAAGATGAAAGCTCCCATCCATCCTTCCCCTTGTAATTATTGCTAGGGCTCTGTATTTATTCGATGCTGACAGTAGAACAGGCATACAACTGTGGTTACATTCAGATTCACAACTGCCCAGAAATGCAGCCACTTTTCTTTGGAATGGGATAATTTTCATCCCAAATCTTTTGCCTTTTGCAGTGGGAGAGCTGCCTCTAAGGCTCTGGATAAGTTGAGGTAGATTAGAGTCCTACATCCTGGGAAGTGTTTATCTGGGTTTTTGTTGTTGTTATTAATCCTAAAAAAAAAGAAAGAAAAAAGAAAAAAATAACAAGGCTGAGTGTGCTGGCTCACACCTGTAATCCCAACACTTGAAGATGCCCAGGTGGGTGGATCATTTGAGGTCAGAAATTTAAGACTAGCCTGGTCAAAATGGTGAAACCCTGTCTTCACTAAAAATGCAAAAGTTAACCAGGCATGGTGGTGTGCACCTGTAATCCCAGCTACTCAGGAGGCTGAGTCAGGAGAATCCCTAGAGCCTGGGAGGCAGAAGTTGCACTGAGCCGAGATCATGCCACTGTACTTCAGTACACGCCCAGCTAACTTTTTGTATTTTTAGGAGAGATGGGGTTTCACCATGTTGGCCATGCTGGTCTTGAACTCCTGGCCTCATGGTCTGCCTGCCTCGGCTCCCAAAGTGCTGGGGTTACAGGTGTGAACCATTGCGCCTGGCCTAAAATTGATTTTAATAGCTCTTTTGTGTGTGTGTGTGTGTGTGTGTGTGTGTGTGTGTGTGAGAGAGAGAGAGAGCGAGAGAGAGAGAGAGAGAGAGAGAGAGAGAGAGACAGCATCTGGCTCTTTTGCCCAGGCTGGAGTATAATGGCGCAATCTCAGCTCACTGCAACCTCTGCCTCCAGGGCTCAAGCAATCCTCCTTCTTCAGCCTTCCAAGGAGCTGGGGACTCCCAAGGAGCTATGGGCTTGTGCCAACACACCCAGCTCACTTTTGCATTTTTTGCAGAGAAGGGAGTTCACCATGTTGCCCAGGATGGTCTGGAACTCCTGAGGTCAAGTGATTTTCCCACCTTGGTCTCCCAAAGAGCTGAGATTGCAGGCATGAGCCACCCAGGCTGGCCCTAGCTTTGTTCTTTTTAATGTTCACTGTATCCAAATAAACATTACAAAAACTGTCTCCCAAAGCCTTCAAGTTCAATTGAAAAAATTTACTACTCTATTCATAAATATAGTATCTTAATGGAATTTTAAGGGAAGTTTTAATAAATTAGTGAATTATATTCCCTTAAATATTTCAAGACATGTTCATAAATTTAATATATTCAGCTTATTTTTAAGCAATATATACACCTAATTAACATGGAACGCTCTTGCAAATACTTCAGCAGCCCCAGTAAATCTCACAAATAAAACTTACTGAGAATTCTCAAGTTCTCTTAAAGATTCCAATCTTGTTTATAGTAGGGTAAATTCTCTTAAACTTTTCAACTTAAAACCAAAAAAAAACCTGAAATTGATTTTTAAATGCCTGTTTTAGCTGAAATCACAAGGCTCATCTCTAAACTAATGTGATAAATTCCTTTAAATATTATAAACACTTTACATACAAAATACCTCCCCATAAATTCTATGCTTTACACCAAAAAAATTAATAAACACAATTTACTTTATGACCACTATTTTCAGTTACTCACCCTTCTGGATTGCAGGCTTACTAAAGAAATGATTTTATATGCTCCAGCAGGTTGAGGCTACTCAAGCAAATTGGGGGCCACCATCTCATCATGAATGGGATTTTCCCTTCGATGGGCCGGAATTGGTGGCTGAACAAAATTTTTGGCCAGAACAGCTGATCTGAGCCCCCAGACACCAGGGTGGTTGTTCTCTCCTCCTTACTCAGGCTTTCCTAGAGTGTCCGCAGGAGGGGGCCTCCGAGTCCACACCCTGCAGTTGGCCTGCTTTGGATTTGAGTCCCATATTAGCTAATTCCAGCTTGAGTCTGAACCATCCCTGCAAGGTTGCTTCCCCAGTGGGATTCAACACATCTATCTACTACTCCATCCTGTTCTGAACGCTTCCTTCATTCTCCCTGCCTGTCTGTGGCAATGCTCTCACAGATAATGCCGTGACGTCTACTCTAACCTCGAATGTCTCCAGTAATCCCAAACATACCTGAACGTGAGACTGCTTCCACTTCCACCTTTCCAGGAACTGAAATTCTCTTCTTTTGAGACACAGTCTCACCGTGTCACCCAGGCTGGAGTGCAGTGATGCCATCACAACTCATTGCAACCTCCACCTCCCAGGTTCCAGCAGTCCTCTCACCTCAGCCTCCTAAGTAGCTGGGGCAACAGGCGTGCACCACCACACCTAGCTAATTTTTGTAGTTTTAGTAGAGACAAGGTTTCACCATGTTGCCCAGGTTGGTCTCAAACTCCTGAGCTCAGTAATCTGCCTGCCTCAGCCTCCCAAAGCACCAGGCTTATAGGTGCGAGCCACCACTCCTGGCCCTGAAATGCTCTTGTAAGGACCACCAGGGTCCAGGTGCACATGATTTGGTCTCGCTTTCTCTGGTAGCTCATTCTTGATTGAAACTGGGCTTTTGTTATGCCAGCTCTTTCTCATTCTTCCATTATTTCTAATTATTCTTCATTGTGCTCATTTTATTTATTTTTATTTAATGTTTAAGTGGGGATTGGAGTGCATATGGAGAAGTACCTACAAACGTGGTGTAATTAGTTACACTTTCTTAAGCCCTCAAACACTCCTTTGTAACATCAATAAATGTTCCTAAACATTCAAAGTTAATTTTCCAGATGTATTATGCCTGGATTTTCCTGAGACTTAATAGATACTGAATAGCAGAATCCACAAACACATGATCATTTTTTTTAAAAAATGTTATCAACGGTACGCAATCATCTCAGTTTCCAAGGGCTTGAAGAATGTGAGGACTCCCAGGAAGGGAGACTGTCAATGCTAACACCCAGGAAGTCCCAGACAGACAGCAACGGGTTAGTTTCCCTGTTAGCACTTTAGACTTCAGCTCCTTCCAAAACTTTAATTCTATCAAATGAATGCATTTCATCACTATTTCCAACCTTGACTTTAAGAATATTTTTAAAATAAAATAGCTGTATAATTAATAGAAGAAATAAAATATCCACCTACCAACACCCACTACTCATTAAAATAAGCAAAACATTATGCACATTCTCACTTTTATATGTTTTCTCTTTTAAATAGTGTTATTAACTCATTGTCTTTTACTTACTCAGCTTATTTTAGTAAACCACAATTGTTGTCATTATTATTAGGGTTATTTTGTTACTGTCACTCGAGATATCACAAAAGGATCAGTGAAAACTGTGGAGGTTTTAAAACAAGTCCACAAATCACTAGATATTCCTACCTTCAAGAGGCGTACCGGCCTCCTTCCGCTTGAAACTGGGTGAAACTTAGTGATTTGCTTTCAACAAATGGGAGGTAGAGAAAATGACCCTTCGGTACCTCATTTTTGACATTATATTTTCTTTTCTTTCTTTTTTTTTTTTTTTTTTTTAGATGGTGCCATCTTAGCTCACTGCGACCTCCGCCTCCTGGCTTCAAGCAATTCTCCTGCTTCGGCCTCCTAAGTAGCTGGGATTACAAGCATGCACCACCACACCTGGCTCATTTTTTATTTTTAGTAGAGACAGGGTTTCACCATGTTGGTCAGGCTGGTCTCAAACTCCTGACCTCAGGTGATCTACCTGCCTCAGCCTCCCAAACCGCTGGTATTGCAGGTATGAGCTACTGCGCCTGGCCGACATTATCTTTTCAAAAGATACAGCTTCTACTTTGCTCATTGGAACAATCACACTGGAGGCCTGATCCACCTGGTAGGAAGACCACTTTATCTGAGACCACATTATCCCACATTGAGGAAGCCCAAGCCACGGGGTCAGTCTCTAGCTAAGGTCCCAGCCAAAGGTTATCACCAATCACTCAATGGGAGAGTAATTGGATTCACTTGATTCCAGTCCCTGGCCATGGACTCTTCCCAGATAAGCCCCTACACATCACAGAACAGAAACAAACCGTTCTCCTGATCCTTGTCTGAATTCCTGATCCGTAGAAGCTTTGGATAGAATAAAACAATTATTTTACAATGCTGACTTTTTGAGTGGTTTGTTTCTGGACCAAGAACCTTTCATCGATGTTGGTTTCTTTGTTGTTGTGTTTTTAAGGCATCCCTGCATCCATCTCTAAAGACTGGGTTTAGTCATCACTTCCACCCAGAGGCCTCCACCTTAGACCTGGACGAGGATGGGCCACCAGCTTTGTGTTTCTGTATCATCCCAGGCATGCCGTCCTGTCCTCCCCACACCGTTTGATCTTTACATCCCTCCATGTCTATTTCTCCCAACAAAATGTGAGCACCTCATTGAGGAAGGATTCCATAGGGTTCTACTCACCTCTGAGCCCTCATCCCCTTCCTCCCTCAGTCCATGGCAGTGAATGAACATCTGATACATCCATTTCTAATGTGTCTTGAAAAAAGACAACTGGGGTCTCAGATGAAACCATGCAAATCAAAATGTTCTTAATAGATATAAAAAGAGTGGCCTCATTAATTAGATATAGAACAGGGAGAAAAGGCTGTGTTCTTGAATAAAATTGCCTGTAAACAGCTAGACTTAAAGCAACTAGTGTGATTAGATCTAGAAAGATATCAGTAAAAAGAAAAAAGCAACTTTGTATTTATAAAAAGAGAAGAGAAAGGATTTTCACGTATAAAAGCAGCAGACGTTCAGAATTCAGAACTGAAGCAGAAAACAAGGTGGAGCTCTCTTTTAAGAAGTGATTAGCTATCCAGACAAAGCGACATTTATTTTCTACCTTGCTAGATATTTAAAATAAGATTTTTGACAAGTAGAAAAATATGTTCCAGGCTTATCTTCTAAGTAGGCAAAATATCAACTTGAAAGAAATTATTCATTTGTACAACTCAAAGGAAAAATAGAGCAGAAAGAAAAAATATGAAGAAAGAAATTCTATCTGGCTTTGAAGAGTTGCCTGTTCCTCAGGTGCTTAAACAAAGCAAAGAAGAAAGAAGAAAAACATATTGTAAGGAACAGAAGGAAAAGAAAGGAAAGAGAAAAGAGGAAAAGAAAGAGAAAAGACAGAAGAAAGAGGGGGAATTCTATAAGTGATCTCTCCAGGGAATATTTTAGTGCCTTTGGCAGGGAACAAAGATAAAATCAAAGAATGCTTTTCTCCTGTGTATACTAATTTTGTGAAATGCATCATCTCTGAAATCTGCCCTACTAAAATTAGAAATAGACTCAGGAGGAGTTTAGATAAATGCATGGATAATTGCCCAAAAATTTATTTATTTTTATTTGTATATTTTTGAGATGGAATCTGGCTTCATTGCCCAGGCTAGAGTGCAGTGATGTGATCTCAGCTCACTGCAACCTCCATCCCCCTGGCCATTTTTTTTTTTTAAGTAGAAATGGGGTTTCAGCATGTTGGCCAGGCTGGTCTTGAACTCCTGATTTCAAATGATCCAACCACTTTGGCCTCTCAAAGTGCTGGGATTACAGGTATGAGCCCCTGTGCCTGGCTCATGAAATTTAAATGAGTACATATTATATTAATTTAAAGGTCATATGGTTTGGCTGTGTCCCCACCCAAATCTCATCTTGCATTGTAGCTCCCACAATTCCCATGTGCCATGGGAGGGACCCAGGGGGAGGTAACTGAATCACAGGGGCAGGTCTTTCCTGTGCTGTTCTCATGATAGTGAATAAGTCTCATGAGATCTGATGGTTTTATAAAGGGGAGTTTCCCTGCATAAGTTCTAGTCTCTTGTCTGTCGCCATGTGAGATGTGCCTTTTACCTTCCACCATAATTGTGAGGCCTCCCTAGCCACGTGGAACTGGGAGTCTATTAAACTTCTTTCTTTTGTAAATTGCCCAGTTTTGGGGATGTCTTTATCAGCAGCATGACAATGGACTAATACAAAAGGTCTTTCCTAAAAGCTTCTTTAGTATGTTGAGTTTCAAGGGCATGGTGCTGAAAGCTTTAAAGTAGTTTTTCCCATGGTCAACTACTATGACTCGGGTTTGGGTGATCAGCCTCCTAAGTGGAACAGAGTCTTCTAAAAATCCATGTCCACTGGGCACCCCAGAATGTGCCCATAAGTGGAAATAGGCTGTTTGCAGATGTAATTGGTTAATATGAGGTCATGTGGGATTAGGGTGGGCCACAAGTCTCATAGGACTGGCGTCCTTAAAGAGGAGGACACTCACAGACACAGACCCAGAGAGAAGAAGGTGGAAATGGGAGCGAGGCAGCCACCAGTCAAAGGACCCCAGGAGTGCTACAGGCTGGAAAAGGCAAGGAGGGATGCTCCCTAGGGCCTTCAGAGACAGCATGGCCTGCTGACACAGAGATTTGGGACTCTAACTTACAGAGCTGTGAAAGAATGCATTTCCAGTGCTTTGAACCCCTGTTACGGACTGAGCTGTGTCTCCCCAAAAATGTATGGGTTGATGCCCTCACTGGGACTGTACATGGAGACAGGCTCTTTAGAAGGTAATTAAAGAATTCAGCTTAAATTAGGTGGGGCCCTAATCCGGCAGGACTGTGATTTTCTAAAAGGAAGATTAAGCCTGTGGGTTTTTTGTTTTTTGTTTTTTGTTTTTTACATTTTATTGCGTTTTAGGTTTTGGGGCACATGTGGAAAACATGTAAGATTGTTGCATAGGTACATACATGGCAGTGTAGTTTGCTGCCTTCCTCCCCATCACCTATATCTGGCATTTTTCCCCATGTTATCCCTCCCCAACTCCCCACCCCATGCTGTCCCTCCCCTATTTCCCCCAACAGACCCCAGTGTGTGATGCTCCCCTCGCTGTGTCCACGTGTTCTCATTGTTCAACACCCACCTATGACTGAGAACACGCGGTGTTTGATTTTCTGTTCTTGTGTCAGTTTGCTGAGAATGATGGTTTCTAGGTTCATCCATGTCCCTGCAAAGGACACCTACTCATCGAAGCCAGTGGTCTTAGAAGAGAAAGAGAAAAGGAAGATTTTCACTCTTCTCTCTCTCTCTTTCTCTCTCCTCTCCCATGCTCCCTTATCCCCAGGTGAGGACACAGTGAGAAGGCGCTGTCTATAAGCCAGGAAGAAAGCCCTCAGCAGAACCCACTCATGCTGGCACCTTGATCTCAGATTCCCAGCTTCCAGAAGTGTGAGGAAATACATTGCTGCTGCTTTATCCACCCAGTCGGTGATATTGTGTTTAGCAGCCTGTGCAGACTAAGACAGCAACTCAGACTGTGGTCATTTGTCTTGGAATCACAGGAAAGTGACATGGTCAGATTGTCAAAGTTTATGGAGAAGCAGAGGCATTTCTAAGATGTCTGAAGTGGAGACGCGTTTTCAAATGTCAATTCATACCCAACATTCACTCACTTGGACACAGATTGGGAGGAGAAAAGTTTATTCTTCTCTGAGATTACAGGGAAAAGTGACCTTTTTCCTCATGGGAAAACATAAATTCCCAGAAGTTGTTTGTTTGTTTTTGAGAAAGTATCTTGCTGTGTCACCCAGGCTGGAATGCAGTGGTACAATCTGGGCTCACTGTAGCCTCCACCTCCCGAATTCAAGCAATCCCACCACCTCAAGCCTCTCGCATAGCTAGGATTGCTGGCATGCACCACCACACCCAGCTAATTTTTGTATTTTTAGTAGAGACAGGGATTCGCCATGTTAACCAGGCTGGTCTCGAACTCCTCACCTCAAGTGATCCTCCCGCCTCGGCCTCCCAAAATGCTGCGATTACAGGCTTAAGCCAGTGTACCTGGCCTCCAGAAGTGTTTTCTTAGTGTATCTTTTCAGCATGCATACAACTTAATCTTCTTTTTTCTGTCTCTTGACCTCATCAGCGGAGAGAAACCTTGGGAGACGGGGAACAGGGTTCTCTCAAGCAATCCATGGAAATGAAGAGTGACTGATGACAAAACTCTCTGCTAAGAGAGTGGGGGTCCTCCTCTGCCTTCACAGAGCCCCAAACATGCAAGTAACAGCTGCTGCTCTTCCCAGATCTACAGGGACCACATTTAAACGACTGGGGTGGAGCGACCAGATGTATGCTGGTGGGGAGGGGCATGAAAATATCCAAACCCAGAGGTAAGAAAAGGGGGAAAAGCTCTCCTCTTACTGAATCCAAAGAAGAAGGTGAAATGGTTCATTGGCAAGACCGCAACACAAGGAACGGAAGGAGGGAGAGAAGGAGAGAACAAAGGAAGGACAAACGAGGGAAAGAAAGAGAAGGGAGGGAAGAAAGAGGGGAAAGTTCTACGGCTGATCTCTCAAGGGAATATTTGAGTGCTTTCAGCAGAGAGCAAAGAAAAAAATCAATGGATGATTTTCTCCTGGGTACACCAATTATGTGAAATGCATTGTCTCTAAAACCTGCACCACTAAAGTTAGAAATAGAGTCATCAGTAGACCTGCCCTAATAAAGTACCACAAACTCAGGGGCTTAAAACCATAGTAGTTCATTGACCCGCCATCCCAGCAGCTGGAATTCCAGTGTGCAGGCCGTGCGGCTATGTTCCCTCCACAAGTGCTGGGGAAGGGTGTATTCCCGGCCTCTTCCTCAGCTTCTAGTGCTCCCTTGCTCATGGCAGCAGAACTCCAATGACAGAGGGCGTTCTTCCTGTGCACAGGTCCGTCTCTGTGTCTAAATGTTCCCTTTTGATGCGGATACCAGTCTCTAGTGACCTTATTTTAACTTGATCATCTGCTGCCTCAGTCCAGGCTGCTAAGACTGGGTGGCTAAAACAACAAATGTTCATGTCTTGCAGTTCTGGAAGCTGGAAGTCCAAGATGAAGGTGCTGGCTGATTCAGTTCCTGGTAAGAATGTGCCAAGACTTCCTGGTTTGCAGACAGAGGCCTTCTTTCCTATGTCCTCACATGGTGGAGAGCTAGATCACGTCTCTCGTATGTCTTCTCATTAGGGCACTAATACCCTTTGTGTGGGCCCCACCCTCAAGAGCTGATCACCTTTCAGAGGCCCCACGGCCTACCACCATCACATTAGAGATGAGGAGCTTTACCACATAAATTTTAGGAGGTCACACTCAGCTCCTAACATTGGCATAGACCCTGTTTCCAAGAAAAGCCATATTGACATGTACTGAGGGTGCATTCTCCAGCATCTTTTATGGAGTACAATTTAACCCATAATAAGCACTCAACTCCACGAGGTATATCTTTATTCTGTGATTTCTTTCTTTCTTTTTTTTTTTTTTATGATACAGAGTCTTGATCTGTTACCCAGGCTGGAGTGCAATCATGGCTCACTGAATCCTCGACTTCCCAGGCTCAAGTGATCCTCCCCACCAACTTCCTGAGTTCCTGGGACCACAGGCCCCCACGACTACGCCCAGCTAATTTTTAATTTTTTCTTTTTGGTATAGATGGGGGTCTCACTATGTTGTCCAGGCTGGTCTCAAATGGAAAAATTTTTAATATATACTCTCAAACGTACAGCTCACTGCTATTAAGTTCAATTACTTAAATAAAAATTGTATTAAATAAAACGTTGGAAATTAGGAGCACTCTGAAGACTCTAACTGGAATAGAATAAGACGACAGAGACTGGTAGTTTTAAGCCCACAACCTAAGATTCCCGTGGCCTCCAGCGGCTCAATCAACCTAGGAACTTTCTTTGATAACACCATTTCACAAAGCCGTTGTGAAGATTAAAAGGGAATAATGTGGCTAAAATGTCTAGGATATGGCAAACCACAGAATAGTGTTGCTACAATTTCCAATATTGCGGGTAAAAGATTCCCGCTACTGATACTCCCAATAAACTGGAGCGAGTAACGCCGAGGTCGGCCCGTGGTTCCAGCTCTGTGATGAAGGCTTTGACTGCCACCTGGTGGCAGCATACTATAGCGTCAATTCTTTCTCTCGCCAAGGTAAATCGGCCTGGTGATTGCTTCATCGCCGGTTCCAAACAGAAAAAAATGAGAATCCATCCTCGGGTAACTCCACAATCGAAACTACTAAATATAAGTTCTGAATGTTCGGGCTATATGCTTAAGACCAGAAGAACATTTGGAGAAGGGAGTTTATTCCTCCCTCAGTCATGAAATGTGAAACCTGGGATGGTTAACTTCAGCCTCAATAAATTGTCTTCTCTCCCCTCTTGCTTACAGGGCCTGGTAATAAATGTTTAATTAATATGTGTTCGGTGAAATAATGAAGGAGGTACTGTTAATGATAACAATACCTTGTTTTTATGGAGCACCTAGTGTATACTAGTATACCAGACCAATTCAAAAGGATTACTCAGGATATGCAGTCTGTCAGTGTTCACAGGGACGGGGGCATGCAACAGAAAGGCTCCTGCTCAGAACATCTGTAGGAGTTGATAGGAGTAAAGAATCAGGACTTGGAACCAAATCTAGAAATGGGCTTATCACGTCCACCATTCGCTTTATAGATGCTTACCTGTTGCATCCACATGGAACTCCCCATTAAACAGACAGCTGGTAGACACAACAAGCCATTTGCAAATGCATTTCAGTATCAAAGCTTATGATCTCTGCAGGCCATTTGCATTCTCGGGTGTATCTGTGCTACAAGGTAAAGATGTGTCCCACTCACGCCTTAGAAACAGGCAGGTCTCAGAGCCCAGAAATGCCTTTAATATGGGGTTTGTGAGAGTTAATGAGATCTGAGAGCTAATAAAGACCTTTATGGTCTTAACAATTTAACTTACAATTCCTATTTCTTTTCTCTTTCTGTTTCTTTTTTTCTTTTCTTTTTCCTTCTCTTTTGTTTCTTTGAGACACAGTCGCCCAGGCTGGAGTGTCGTGGTGCCATCTTGACTCACCGTAGCCTCCGCTTCCTGAGTTGTTGGGACCACAGGCACTGTTATGTATAAAATCTTTCTTTTCAGTGATGCAAAGAAAAATTAGTACTGGTACAAAGGATCTCTCCGCAAAGCAATTCTTTTTACTTCCTGCAGAAAGGGTACTCCCATAGCAATCTTGCCAGGAGAGTAAAACAAGCAAAGGAAAGCAGATGTAATTATTTCTTACGCATTTGGGGTTGTCCTTACTGCTGCGTCTGATCTCCATTGGCTGGAGCCAGACCTCACAATCTAAACTAAAACCTGATTGGCCAATAACTTGAAACTTTTCTAAACAGGTAAAAGCAATGGAGAGAGAAAAAGGAAGTCCAAATAAGGAAGGGGCACAGGCTGCGAGCTGGGACATGCCTGTGAGCACGTCCTGCACAGACACCTTGGTTCAAGTACAAGGCCACTGAATGTACTTCGTGCCTGTAAGCATGTCTAACAGCTACATAGGATACGGCTTCTAGCAAAAAGGAACGAAGGCTTTTGAAGAAAGCGTTTAAAACAAACTGTTATTTCTAACACCTGAATTTTTCTTAAGAAAGGAAACTTTGAAGAGAAACTTTTCCACTTCCCACAGGTACATATCACCACACTCGGCTAATTTTTTGTATTTTTGGTGAGATTAGATGTTACCGTGTTGCCCAAGCAGGTCTTGAACTTCTGGACTCAAGCGATCGACTCACCTTGACCTCCAAAATGTGGCGATTACAGGTGTGAGCCACCGGGCCCACGCCGACGTCTTCCATTTCTTGACACAAGAATCCCAACTAATACACATTTCTTTTAATCCCCCCAGGAGACATGTATCACATTGCTTCTGCGAGTCTTTGTTTGATTACATGTTTTTTGCATGTATACTCCTTAAAATTTGGAAATAATATAGGCTGATTTTTAAACCTCATTATTAAAAACAAGTCAGAAGATATTCTAAGGTCTGCATTTTTGCTAAATTCCCTAAGAGAGTTTCAGTTCCTCAGAACAGCCGCAGAGGCACATCTGGGAGCCGATGCCTGGAAGATCTGGATTAATCCGCTGTGGTCTGAGAGTCACTAGGGCTTGCCTGGTCATGCCTTCTTGACACTCAACTAAAGGATTTAAAATGAGCAAATTTATATTATAAAAGAAAGGAACAGTGACCCTAAGGACAACGTGACCCTCACAGCTATGACTGGCTTCTCAGTTAAACCACAAAGAAACCTGTAGACTCCCTGCAGGGACAGCACCTACACCCGGGCAGGCGACAGGGAGGGAAGATGCTGGCAGGCACCCAACTCCTTGATTTTCTGGCCCCACATTGGCTCCAGCAAGTGTGACCCACAATCAATCTGGACTCCTGTCTGCTCCTGGAAATTCACCTGCGGAGGGTCAACAGCTGTTTCTTTGCCTAACCTGGGACCACACCTCACGTGCCTCCAGAGGAAAACTGGATGCCGGAGCACCCTGGGGAACGGGAGAGGGCAGGCACATTTCAATGGGTGGTGGTTACTGTCTAGTGTCAGCTAATTGCTGCTGTGAAGGGCCTGAGCTCAGACTTGCCAGATCTTCCAGTTTTCAAGAGAAGCCGGTGAGATGGCTTTCAATATTTAAATGCTAGAAATGGTATATGTTCCCCCCCAAAAATCACAAGGGCAAACACATGTAAGCTCCAGATTCCTCATGGAGTCTGATTCCATATGGAAGCCACCACCTCTGGCCAAAAAAATTGAAATCTCCAGATTCAAGGTCTTCAAGTCTATGATAATTTTGCTCCATTTGTCCTCTCCAAACATGTCCCCCTCGTTCCGGTGTTCTTCTGCTGTTACTTCCAAAGTTCAATCTTCCATCAGGGATACTTGTACCCATAGACCTCCTCCTCCTTCTAGTTTTTCCTCTCTTGGAATGTCCCTATGGCTCTCCTCAGTATCCATGAATAACCATCTGTCATGTCAAAACATTATGAAACTCTCCCTTTTCTGAATTTGGTCTCTTCTTTATGTCCTTAAAATCTCCCCCCAACCTTTCCACCATTTATTTTTTTCTATGGGGAAGGCCACCATCGATTATAGAAACTGAAGATGTCAGATGCACATTCTCCCAGCCATTTCTGTAAGTATTGATGTCCACAGACCCAGTTCTGCCCAAATAATTACTAAACACCTTTCTATTGCTTCTGAGAAAAGTTATTTTGTTCTCCGAGATATAAATTAAGAGATATATTAGGAGACCCCTTGCCCATTCCCTGGTCTTCCTGTCTTTGGCTAGTACTTTATGAAGGTGTGATGGTTGGGGCTGCAGCAGCTGTATTGCCACCATGAAGACAGATGTCTAAGGATAAAAAGACAATATGACAAGAATGATTGAGCAAATGAATGGAGCTACTCTAGGTCTTCAATAACCCTGCTGGGCCCTCAAACCATCTTTGGACTGCCTTTCTCCAGGCCTCTCATTGTTGAAACCATAGCAACCCCACAGGACAAGCTACTTTTAGGAGAGTATTTCATTACCTACTTTTGAAATCATCCTAACTGAAACATGCACTAATATTATTCCCCTTCTCCTTTAGCTCTTGGTATACTTCTTACCACAATCTGACCCATCAGAACAATTCACTTTGCAGCCTCAGTCATTGGTTCAGGCCCATGTCTAAATCATAGCCAATGAATCTCAATTTTAAGACTTGGACAGAATTAATAAGAAGTGAGAAAAATAACTCTCTCTCTGGGCTTGCTGATGGTGTAGCCCTGAAGATTTTATGGGTAATCTCAAGGAGAGAGACTGAGCAAGAAAAGAACCCACAAATGAGAGCTAATAGAGACTCTTATATTCATATTAATTTGCAAATTCCCATTTCTTGAAAGCAAGAATCCTAACGAATTCACAGTTCTTTTAATCCTCTAGGGAAAAAAAAATGTATCATATTGCTCTAGAATTCTTTGTTTGCTTATGCTTCGCATATAAACTTAAAATATGGAAATAATAGGGACTAATTTTTAAAGCCCACTCTTAGAGACAAGTGAAAAATATTCTAAGCAATTCCTCAGATCCAAGAATCCACAGAGTGTCTGTAGCTCATCGGAGGGCCAGACATATAACACGCAATGCGTCCAAGAGCTCAGCGAAAATTCATGCGACCACATCGGGGTTATGAATGCCAACTTCAGAATTTGAATCATTGACCCAATATTTAATGTTCTGCACAGGACGTGCTAAGGGAGGGACAGACATTCTAACACTCCAGGCCAGCCACACAAGACCTGAAAAGAGAAGGCAGTTCTGCCTGCTTTATATCGCCTTGAGGTAGGCTGAACTCCGGGATCCAGGATGGCCTTTGAACAGATATGGAAACTTGAGAAATTTTAAAAGTGTCATGTCGCTTCTGCTGTTGGAGAACTGAAAGCACGTTTCACTTTCTTTCCTTCAGAGTGCACCCCTCGTCGCTTCTGTTCTTGGCACGGGACCTTTCCGGTGGGTTTTGTCCCGCTTGGAGATCCGACAGTACCATGCATTACTGTCATGTTGGGTTTTCTTGCTGCCTGCAGCATCAAACTATTTTTGCTTTATCACTGACAGCACCTTCTGTGGATTCTGGAAGCTCTTCAGTCCCATGAAAGGAGCTCCCTCCACACTCCAGCAAAATAGGTTTGCTCTCAGAGAAAGCCCAGGGAGAGACTATGTCTGGAACCAGAAAATGAGGGAGGGGCAGGAATAAGAAAAGAGAAAAACAGAGGAAGACACTGCTGTTTCTAAGTAGAACATTCTTTTCTCTTTAAAATCCACAGGTTGAGCTGGGAGAGAGGAAAATGCATGCTGAAAATGGATTTTTGTTGACAGCAAAGTACTTGTAAATGGGACTCTATTTTTGATGGGCGCTAAAAACAAAGCCCTGCTTTGGGGAAATAAACCGTGATTGGCATCGTGTTTTGTTTGTCTCCTGCATGCATTGTCTCTAGCAGAACACACACGTTTGTTTATTTAATTAGACAACTTCTCCTGCCCCTGCTCCCCTCCTGCCCTTCCCTTTAAGAGATTCCAGATTTAGACCTTGGCAGCATCTTGTTAACAGGGGGACATAGGCAGTGGATTTTTGAGCTCCCAAACTGCTGTGTCCTTGGTTCTTTCAGGAGCTCTGTATTTTGGGACGCTTACCTGTAAGACTTTGCCATCACCATTAGCTATTACAAAAATTGATTAAGCTCTTACTTTGTATAAAACAGTGTAGGGGAATCTAGAGAGTAAAAGTGCTCAGATTCCTTTGTCTGAAATTTGGGGTCCATCAGAGTCTGACTGCTGTCTTTGTTCCGGGCCTACTAAGTAACAGATTTCTTTCTTTCTTTTCTTATTTTCTTTCTTTTTCTGTCTTTTTTTCTTTCTTCCTTTCTTCTTTCTCCTTTCCTTCTTTCCCACTTCCTCTCTCCCTCCCTCCCTCCCTCATTCCCTCCTTCCTTCCTTCATTCCT
This sequence comes from Cheracebus regulus, assembly GCA_963574635.1. Taxonomy (NCBI): domain Eukaryota; kingdom Metazoa; phylum Chordata; class Mammalia; order Primates; family Pitheciidae; genus Cheracebus; species Cheracebus regulus. The sequence goes on from CAUYQU010064094.1 coordinate 113,119, forward strand.
TCCTTCTTAGTCTGGGTTTTGAACAAGTTGAAATATAAAAAAAGATTAAAGATGAGAGGAAAATATAGCCTTAATTACTAATAAAGCCTCAGGTAGGTAGAAAAATGCCAAAGATGCACCCCCTGTAAAAATATTCACACCCTAGTCCCTGAAACCTGTGGATATGTTAAGTCACATGAAAAAGGGGAACTGGAATTCCAAGGAGGGTTGCTGACCCATTGTGGGAAAGTGCTCCTGGGATATCCCAGGTGCGTCCAGTGTAATCCCAGTGTCCTCAAGTGAGAGAGGAGGCAGAGGAGGTGGGGGCGGGATGTAACTGCAGAAGAAAGGCACGCAGAGGCAAGACATTGCTGGCTTTGAAGGCAAAGGAAGGGGCCATGAGCCAAGGAGTGTGGGCAGCCTTCAGCAGCTGGAGGAGGAGAGGTAGTGAATTCTCCTCTAGAGCCTCCAGAAGGAACACAGCCCTGATGACTGACTTTAGTCTTCTGATCGCCCAAACCTTGAGATAATACAGCTGAGTTGTTCTGAGCCGCTATGTGGGTGGTAATTTGTCACAGCAGTGATTGATAGGAAAAGAATGCAGAGGCCATCGTGGAGAAGGTTGTTGGAGCACGTTAGGCAAATGAACAGGCTAATAGGAAACCCTGGAGTCAGGCTGGCTGGGCCAGGTGAGCCCAGGTGAGACATGCACCTGCAGAAGCAGAGCAGGGCACAAGCCCTCTGTGCACAGCAGGTCCCAGGAGGAACGATGGAGCGAGCCTGGCACCCTCATTTTGCTTCCTCAGATTTGCCAATCCAAGAAATCTCTGCCCTTCCCCAGGAGCAGATGTGTCAAGGTGGGAAAGAGGCCAGTGCTGGTAAAACTGCAGTCCCCTGCACCTGGGAGGAAAGTGCTGGGACTGAGGAGGAACCACCTCCCTGCACCCTCCCATTTACTCCCTTTCCACCCACCCTGACCTATGCTCATTCCTCCGAATGCACCGCATGTTCAGAGTCTCCACCTCCGGAATCTCATCTCAACTTTTCAATGACTTGAAGTGGTTCTCTCTGCAAATCCTGTGCATTTCAAAATCCAGGTTGAATACTTCCTCTTTATGAGAACTTTCCTGGGCCCTCAAGCCCTTAGTGATCCTGCGCTCTGCTGAAATACCGTAAGATTTATTCCCTAGCCTACTGCATTAGCAATTAGCCGTAAGTATGTCATCGATGAGTGTTTTGAATTCCTATTCCTTGTTTCGCTGCTTAGCTGTTCTGGTGTTTGTCGTAGCCACCCAGCTATATCACGAGTTCTCTGAGAGCAGATCTTATGACCTACACAGTCTGGAAAGCTCTCTGGGACTTTACAGGGAACTTTACCTTCTGTAGGACTCAGTGAAACTTCTTGAATGATTGATTCACAAATCATCTGTCCTGTTCTATTTCATCACATATTGGTAAAGTACTTATTGAGCACACCTTGTGTGTGAAACATTGTTCTAGGTACTGGGAAAAGAGTAGTAAGCAAATGAACTCATTCCCTAGCCTCAGCTCTTATTTGGGGTCCCTCACCCCTATTTATGCAAATATCCCTCAGTCATACATAACTCCAAAGTTGTCTGGCCATGAATCCACAAAGCATTGTTCCCTCTGCATTGCAAAGATAAGCACCGCCCTTGTAACATGGTCACTCAAGTCTTTGGATTCTACCGGATCTGTGCAGAGGCCGCCCTGAGGCCACGTGGCATCTTTGTGGGAATTTTAAGATGCCGCCCTGGGAGGCGGCAGAAACTTAGTGAATTAGGGTGAAGCCGTAAGAGTTGCCCTCTTCTGGATATTTTCAGCTTAAGCCTGGGTCCTTGGTTTGGTAACTAGAACACAAGCTAGATTTAATTTAAGGTACTCAGAAAGTGGTATCTTTTAACGTTTTGTATTAACCCTAAAGCAACGACATTTTAAAAAAAAACAGGTAACTAGATTTCAATACCAATTTCTTAAATCACAGATCAGGTACATACGTTTATGGGAAACATTTCCTTCAAAGCATGATAAAGAGGGCTCGTCTGATCCTGTATTTATGAATTTATTTCTTGAATTAACTGAACATGAACCTATGCCAATATGAAACTTATACCTGAAAGAATTCAAATCATAGGCAGCTTTCTTTTAATACTTTTTTCCCTTAAGGATAAAAAAGTTGACCAGGTGCGGTGCCTCACTCCTGTAATGCCAGCACTTTAGGAGGCAGAAGCGGGTGAATCATAAGGTCAGGAGACTGAGACCATCCTGGCTAACACGGTGAAACCCCATCTGTAGTAAAAATACAAAAATAAAAATAAAAAAAATTAACTGGGTGTGGTGGCACGAGTCTGTAGTCCCAGCTACTCAGGAGGCTGAGGCAGGAGAATCGGAGAATTGCTTGAACCTGGGAGGAGGAGGCTGCGGTGAGACTCCATCTCAAAAAAAAAGAAAGAAAGAAAAAGAATAAAAACATTGGGCAAAATGCACTTCCGATGACAATCTGCAAACAGGATAACAAGAGTCTGGGTGAATACATTTTTAAATGACTGCTTAAATCAATTGGAGTTGTCATTGGTTTCTTTATTTACTGTTCTTTCACCAACATCTATAATAATCTTGCTCAATAATATTTTGTAAATAAATATTTGAATAAATCAAAAAGTAAATAGAAGTGTCTAGGAGATACTTCATTGGGAAACAATGCTGATTAAAAGGATTAAGTGTTCGTGATTCAATTTTTGTAAGATACCTGCATGTACCTGTGTGTAGATGATTTGATCAGAAAGAATTGTTTTGCTGTGTTAAACTCAAAGTTTTAGAGTCAAAAATGGAAATAAATGTCCCTTTTTTAACATAACCAAAGGGATGCAGCTCATCACATTTCTATTAATTGTCTCTATCCAAAGCTGGGGCTGGGGAGGATTGTGGGGTAGGCAGGAGATGGTATTTTTGTGACAAGCAGGAAGTTACCCCTGCAGCTGTGCACCTAGGTCAATGCCCTCAGAGACAAGGCCACAGGTGACAGCAGAGGCAGGGTCTTACCACCGGTGTTCAAATCCCCACTCAGGCTCCTTGGTTCCTCTCTCCTTTCTTCCCTCCCAGAATCATATAAAATGCTGACTTCTAGAAGAAATAAAGAGCAAGCCTCATCTTTCATCCCAAAGCAGCTCCTTAAAAACAAAGAGAACACAAGAGTTATTTGAATCCCCTGCAGTCCCTGACATCAAGTGATTTTGTATAATTCTCTCCACTTTGCAAAATCTCCATGCTCTGGAAAGGGCTGCTGGGGACAGAATCACAGGTCAAGGTGGGAGTGCGGGGACTGAGCAAAATGACCCTGGTGCCTTCTTTGGATCTGCTGTTCTATGATTTTAGTAAATTGGAGTGAGGGTCCTCCACCTCCCACTCACAACTCCCGCTCAGTTAGTTCGTTGGCTGCTTGGTTGGTTTTAGCTAAAATTCTTCCCCAGCACATCTGATACGGTTAGAGTGTCTCCACCCAAATCTCATCTTGAGTTGCAATCCCCAGGTGTTGAGGGAGAGACCTGGTGGGAGATGATATGATCATGGGAGCAGTTTCCCCCATGATGTTCTTGTGATCATGAGTGAGTTCTCATAAAATCTGCTGGTTTTATAACTGTTTGACATTTCCTCCTTCATATATTTACACTCTCTCTCACCTGCAGCCATGTAAGATGTGCCTGCTTCCCCTTCTTCCATGATTGTAAGTTTCCTGTGGCCTCCCCAGCCATGTGGCACTGTAAGTCAATTAAACCTCCTTTGTTTATAAATCACCCAATCTTGGATAGCATCTTTATAGCAGTGGGAGAACAGACTGATACACCATCCAATGTAGCAATGTTACACTCAACCAAGCATAACTTAAGTATTTACAGCTCAGCTAGTGAGATAACTTAGAAAGAACAAGAAATACATAATTTCATTAATGCTCAGTCCTCTGCCCTGGGGAGTGAGATGAGACATCTATATTTGGCTGCTGTTTCTGGGGCCTCTCCTGCTGGTAGCATCTCTCTCTGTATTGTGTCATTCTAATATTTATCATTCTCAGCAAACTGACACAAGAACAGAAAACCAATCTCCACATGTTCTCACTCATAGGTGGATGTTGAACAGTGAGAACATGTGGACACAGGGAGGGGAACATCACACATTGGAATAGGTTGGGGGTGGGGGGCTAGGGGAGGGACAGTGGGGGGCGGTCAGGCTGGGGAGGGATAACACTGGGAGAAATGCCTGATGTAGGTGATGTGGGGATGGAGACTGCAAACCACCATGGCATGTGTGTACCTGTACAACAACCCTGTGGAGTGTGCACATGTACCCCAGAGCTTGAAGTACAATAAAAAAATAAAAATTAAAAAATAAAGATTTGTGTTTTTCATACAGCATGTGCCCTAAACCTGTGCCTACAACATTGCCAGCTGTGCATCCCCCTGAGAAGATGACTCTTTTGTTGAGTTTATTCAGTTATTTTGACCATCCCAGTTTCTCCCTCTGTGCCGTTTGTAGAATCCAAGCCCAACATCAACTGTGACTCTAGTGACCCTTCCACTGCATCCAAGATTCTCTGTCCATTGACCCCATCCCTGAGGTCACTGTGAGATATGTCAGAGTCACTCGTGTTACTATCCTTCCCATTCCTGCAGATGCTGCATTTGCTTCTAAAGGGGAATTCCAGCCAGGGCAATGCTGAAGGCAGGCAGCTGCCAATGGTGGGATGCCAGGCATGTGAGCATAAGCCTGAGCCCAGAGGGATGGGGCTGCCCTGTCTGGACAGTCACTGCAGGAGACGGCGATGCCTGGTCAGTCAAACAGTGGCAACTCTTCCTCTTTTCCTCAAAGTTCTTGGAAAGCCATAAACTCCCTGGGGAAGTAGTTTTGAATGTTCATTAATCTGGGAAGGATTTACATTAAACAACAACATTTAAGGAATCTCATCTAAAACTCCAAGGTCCTCTGAATAATCTTCTGTGGGCTCATCAAAAACCACACCATTGGCCAGGTGCAGTGGCTCACACCTGTCATCCCAGCATTCTGGGAGGTCAAGCCAGGTGGATTGCTTGAGGCCGGGAGTTCAAGACCAGCCTGGACAACATGGTAAAATCCAGTCTCTGTAACAAAATTCAAAAATGAGCTGGGTGTGGTGGCACACACCTGCAGTCCCTGCTACTCAAGAGGCTGAGGTGGGAGAATCATTTGAGCTAGGAGTTCAAGGCTGCAGTGAAGTGTGATTGTACCACTGCACTCCAGCCTGGGCAACAGAGGAAGACCCGCTCTCAAAAAAAAAAAAACAAAAAAACAAATAACAAAACACAACAATCCACAAGCTATACAGTCAGCATAATATAGATGTTGGAGTCATGTGGGACAGCTGTGCTCCTCAGGCCTTTGCCTTGTGCACCAGAAGCTGAGGGGATGGAGGCTCCTTGTGAATGTGGGCACAGGAGAGAGGGCTGAGTCCACACTGCAGTGGGGAACCTGGGTTTGGGGGGCTCTAGATGAGGGGATGGTGAAGGTGGTGGCCAACACTTGTGTTAACTGCAGTCAGTGCTTCCTTCTCTCCCGATTCCCTGCCCAGCAGCTACATGTAAACTCTGTCTGTGATCATCCACCTTTCAGACTCTCTGTGAACACCCACCCTTCAGACTGTGACCATTCGCCCTTCAGACTCTGTGATCATCCACCCTTCAGACTGTCTGTGATGATCTACCCCCAGACTGTGTGTGAACATCTGCCCTTCAGACTCTGTGTGAACACCCACCCTTCAGACTCTCTGTGAACACCCACCCTTCAGACTCTGTGTGAACACCTGCCCTTCAAACTCTCTGTGAACACCCGCCCTTCAGACCATCTCTGAACACTTGCCCTTCAGACTGTCTGTGAACACCCGCCCTTCAGACTGTCTGTGAAAACCTGAACATCCGCCCTTCAGACTCTGAACATCCGCCCTTAGACTGTCTGTGAACACCTGCCATTCAGACTCTCTGTGAACACCTGCTTTTCAGACCGTCTCTGAACATCCGCCTTTCAGACTGTCTGTGAACATCCACCCTTCAGACTGTGAACATCCACCCTTCAGATGGTCTGTGAACATCTATCCTTCAAACTGCCTGTGAATACCCACCCTTCAGACTGTCTGTGAACACCCACCCTTCAGACTGCCTGTGAATACCCACCCTTCAGACTGTCTGTGAACACCCACCCTTCAGACTGTCTGTGAACACCCCCCTTCAGACTTTCTGTGAACACCCACCCTTCAGATTGTCTGTGAACACCCACCCTTCAGAATGTCTGTGAACACCAGCCCTTCAGACTGTCTGTGAACACCCACCCTTCAGACTGTCTGTGAACACTGCCCTTCAGAATGTCTGTGAACACCCGCCCTTCAGACTTTTTGAACACTGTCCTTCAGAATGTCTGTGAACACCCACCCTTCAGACTGTCTGTGAACACCTGCCCTTCAGAATGTCTGTGAACACCAGCCCTTCAGACTGTCTGTGAACACCCGCCCTTCAGACTGTCTGTGAACACTGCCCTTCAGACTGTCTGTGAACACCCCCCCTTCAGACTGTCTGTGAACACCCTCCCTTCAGACTGTCTGTGAACACCCACCCTTCAGACTGTGAACACCACCCTTCAGAATGTCTGTGAACACCCACCCTTCAGATTGTCTGTGAACACCCCCCCTCAGAATGTCTGTGAACACCCCCCCTTCAGACTGTCTGTGAACACCCGCCCTTCAGACTGTGAACACCGCCCTTCAGAATGTCTGTGAACACCCACCCTTCAGATTGTCTGTGAACACCATCCCTTCAGACTGTCTGTGAAAACCCACCCTTCAGACTGTCTGTGAACACTGCCCTTCAGAATGTCTGTGAACACCCGCCCTTCAGACTTTTTGAACA